>JAJOOR010022316.1:0-24506 GCA_036250505.1 Solanum acaule | reverse complement strand
ATGTGCCTAGTCTATGGTGGCTTCCTAGGAACACTTGGTGTGAGTAGTATTATGGGATGCTACTTGCACATTGCACTAGTGTGACTTGGGGGTTGTCTTAGGTGATGGTTCCTATGTGAAGACTATATCTTATGGTATGCTTATGACTATGAATATATGTGGTTGGATTGATGAAGGCTATATGCAAGTTCACCCTAGGTAATCTTAAGGTGATACATTGTACCAAGTATTCCCTAAGGGTTGCTTGAGGAAAGGAGTTAAGATAAAGAGGAAGGTAATGTACTGTATGCATTGAATGTGCCTAAAATGTTATAAGTGGCTCTATGTGCTATTATGAATGGTTTCCATGTGTATGATGATGTATGTGGATTTATGTCGTTCCTATGGAACTAAATGTTCTTGAAGTTTCTCTAAAAAGACATGATGCATGGTTTCCAACTAAATGTCCTTTTAAAAGCATCTTTTTGCATAGTTATCATACTTAGTGCATTCTTGTACTAACACCATTCTTCTTTATCTTTTTACACCTTGTGTAGGTGGTGGTGGCTAAAAGACCTTTCCTAGAAGAGATGAGCTTGGCTTACTATTCCCAAGTTCGGGTGTGTCCTTAAAGATTCAAGGACCTTCATGTTAAAGAGTTTCCTTAAGTTTAATGTACTAGATAGTAGTTTCTTTTTTATTGTAAGGGCTGTGTCCCTATTGTGTTGTAGTCGTGTTTTAAGATGGCTACCTTGAGACGTAGTATTCCGATTTTGTATTAAAAGTTTAAATGAGGTGACTTTTTAAGTCTTGTGTTATATTATGAAAGTTTTAAATTTTCTGCTATCTTTCTATGATAAATGATATGACGAATGCTAAGGGCTTGTATAAGACCTCCGAAAGGTCGAATACGCCAGTAACGACTAGGGGGTGCTCTCAGGTCGATACAGATCTTAGGCATATTTATATGCTTAGGAACTGAATAATACCTACATTTAAGCCAAGTTTGGAATCAATTTATGTTTATTTATAGTCGTGTCGAGTCTTTTGATTGCATATATCCTATCAAACATGATTAGTTTTGTAGGTAAGCTTGAATGAAGAAACGAGCACTAAACTAGGCATTAGGAAGCACGAAAGGATCCTAGTCAAAAAGCAGCAAGAAAGGAGAAACAAAGAAAATGATGAAGACAAGTATGTATCCTCTACGCGTCGCAGAGAGGGATTTTCCCTTCTGCTCGTGAGATGCAAGTTGAGGCAGAACGGTTCGTGTCTTCTCCGCGTCGCAGAGAGGGAGTTGTAATTTGGTTCGTAAAGTTGAATTGGAGACAGAGCGGTCTGTGGAGTGGCCACGTCGTGGAGAAGAGTTGATTGCCATGAAGCGAATCTGAAAAACGCCTACGCGTTGCGCCCAAAGTGCCAATTTTGGTGTTTCGACTTAACTATTATATTTTGGAGAGCTATTTCATCAGTTTTTAGGGTTCTTTCCTAAGCTCTTCTACTTTTAATCTATTTATGATATTTAAACTTTGTTTGATCGAAAATACTATTATGAGTAGCTAATTTCCCTAGTTCTAGGGCTGAGGCTACAAGATGATTGTAACTTATTGAGTTTTTATGGATTGCCATTAATTATCATATGAATCTCTCTTTTGTTCTTGTTTTTCGTATTTCATGCTTGATCACTATTGAAATAAACCTATTGTCTGAATTGAACTCAGGAGAGGAATAAGAGGATAGAACGTGGGGCATGAGGAGCATGATTTTCTCTTAATAATTAGAGTTAATTTGTATCTAGGCTATGGCTATACCTAGAAACCTTGATTGCTCATTATACAGGAAGAAATCGTAATACTCGATAATTGGTCCAACCTATCCCCGCTCAATGATGTAGTTAGGTTGCCAATTATTGTAGGCGATTAGAGGTCGGGAGACCATAATCATACATTTAACCATGTGATCATTGATTCGATAGTTTTGAATATCCATTTGACAAGATAATGTGCATCATTCCTGAATTGAGCTACAACCCTGGACTTTGCCAAATCATTGTTTAAACCCTTTAGAAATTGAATCGCTTTTGTTTAGCTTTTACCTGAACTATAGTTTATAAAATCAATCGCTCTTTTAACCTGGATAACGCTTGTGTTTAATTGAAAGTATTGAAAAAAATCAAGGTATTCTAATTGTAAGTCTCTGTGGGTACGATACTCGGCTCTTCATAAGAGCCACTTTAATACTTGAATGACCATGTACACTTGCGTGTGTGATTTGGGCGCAACAAGTTTTTGGCGCCGCTGTCAGGGACTTTAGAATTAGGAAGTATTTGATTTGTCTAATTTCTGAAGTTGAAAAGCAACTGTTGACAACTTGATCTTGGCTATTCATTTTGCAGGTTGTGTGAATTTTCAAACTGGAAGACGATCAAAACTTAATAAAGCCTCTAGCTGAATCTGAAAGATTCGTTCATTACCGGAGAAGGTAAAGACGACTCACTTACCCAGTCCCTCTTGTTTCTAGTGAACCAGTAACTCCTGTAGCAAGAGTTGAACGAGAAGAACCTGCAGTGATGTCTGAGATAAAAGTAACAGACGTGGCAATTGCACGTACCACCAGTGTGACTTCATGCATTCAGAAACCTGAAGCTGGTGGAAGATTTGAACTGAAGCAGAGTATGGTGCAACTATTGCACACTAATGGACAGTTCACTGGTTTATCGCACGAGGATCCACAAGTTCATATTCAGAATTTCCTCAAAATTAGTGATACTTACACTCCAGCTGGAGTAAATGTAGATTATGTGAGACACACTTTATTCCCCTTTTCTCTGTTGGGGGAAGCAAAGAGATGGTTGAATTCAGAGCCTGCGAAATCCATCACTTCATGGGATGATCTTGCATAGAAGTTCCTTATCAGATTTTTTTCCATTTGGGAAAACGGCTAAGCTAAGGAGTGACATCATGAGCTTTCGACAAAAAGGAGGAGAGAACTTGTACTAGGCTTGGGACAAGTTTAAATCGATGTTGTTGAGTTGTCCTCACCATCATCAGGCTAACAAGGTGTTGGTCCATAACTTCATAGAAGGATTGGAACTAACACCAAGATTTTACTTGATTCAATTGCAGGTGGACAGCCTTTAGAGAAGACTTATGTTGAATTGTTCACCCTGTTGAACAAGATTTCATAAGGCAACCTTGAGTGGAATGGAGGAGGAGTTAAACCGGTAGTACAGAAGACTGCTGGAATGTTGGAGGTAGATGCAGTGACAACATTAACAGCACAAATTTCTGCAATGCAGAACATGATGAACACTCACTTCAACAACTTATCGCTGGGACAACATCCAACTCAGGTAAATGCAGTCCAGCAACCTCCCATATGGTGTGAAATTTGCGGAGGAGAAGATCACACTTCAGAGGTATGTGGTACAAACCTGGACTCAATGAATTTTGTAGGTAATGCACAACGTGGATGAGGTCATCAGAATTATGGAAACTCCTATAATCCCAGCTGGCGAAATCATTCAAATTTTTCGTGGGGAGGAAATCAGAATCAGGCTCAAGGCCAAAATCAATATAGACCCCAGGAAAATGCACATGGGTACCAAAACAGGCCGAGCGAGAGCAGCCAGACAATCAACATATTAACATGAGCGTGTAGGAAATGCTTAAGAAGATTATGGCTGATCAAGCTCAGTTAGCTGCTGATTTGAGAAATAACCAGTTAGCTACTCAGAACTTAGAAAAACAATTTGGACAGTTTGCTAGTTCCCAGAATTCACGATCGCAAGGAGGATTGCCGGGAAACACTGATCCTAATCCTAGGCAAGTGAATACGGTAGGACGCACAACGGGTTGCAGCTGGAGGAGTTAGCTCCTAAGAAAAGAAATGTTCAATCTCCTATCAAGGAGAGTGAACCTAAGGAGAGTGAGGTTGTTGGACAAGAAGAACTAGTGTAACCAATAATGAAACCACCTCCACCATTTCCCCAAAAGTTTAAAAAATAGAAGGAGGACAAATGTTTTAGTAAGTTTCTCTCTCTTCTAAAGCAAGTTCATATTAATTTGCCATTGGTAGGATGTTTTGCAGGGTATACCTAGGTATGCAAAGTATGTGAAGGAGATCGTGGCAAATAAGAAGAGGTTGACTGAATACGAAACTGTAGCACTTATGGAAGAGTGCAACTCCCGAATTCAGAATAAGTTACCCACCAAACATAAAGATCCGGGTAGCTTTACGGTTTAGATCACTATAGGGCAGAGCATCCATGCACGATGATTGTGTGATCTTGGAGCTAGTATAAACTTGATGCCAACATTGTTGTACAAAAAGTTAGGGTTGGGTAGTCCTAAACCCACCACCATTATCTTGCATTTGGCAGATAGATCCGTTGCTACACTAGAGGGTGTTGTGAAGGATGTTTTAGTACAAGTGGGATCATTAATTTACCCCATAGATTTTGTGGTGCTGAACTTTGAGCCAGATCCTGAGGTCCCTTTCATCTTGGGAAGACCTTTCTTGGCTACATGGGGTGCTATGATATATGTAGCAGCTGGTCAACTCACTATGTGGGAACATGACAAAGTGGAGGTGTTTGGTGTCTTCAAGGCATTGAAACTCCCAGCTGTGTATGAAGAGTTGTATGCGATAACGGTGATAAATCTTAAAAGCAGAAGCTCAATATATTGCATCCAAGGACCCGTTGGAGCGTGTGTTAGTGGGAGATGATATCTATGGTGATGCTGAAGCACAGGAACTGGTACCATTTTTGGATGTGGCAAGTGTGGGCACATGAAGAAATCACTGGGAGCCTTTGAACAGGGTGTTCGGTCCTCTACCCAAGCCTTCCATTGAAGAAGCACCCAAGCTGGAGTTAAAAGCATTGCCAGCTCACCTCATGTATGCATTTTTGGGTGAAGATAAGACCTTACCAATTATTTTGTCTGCAGCATTATCTGAATCACAGGTGGAAGCAGCATTAAGTATCTTAAGGAAGAGAAAATCAGCCTTAGGTTGGCAATTTTCTGATATTCACGAAATAAGTCTCGCGTTGTGTATGCACAAGATTTACATGGAGGAAGGGCATAAGCTGAGTGCAGAACACCAATGGAGACTGAATCCAGTGCTGAAGGATGTGGTAAGAAAAGAGGTGATCAAGTGGTTAGATGCGGGGATTATCTACCTTATATCTGATAGCAAATGGGTGAGTCCGGTACAATATGTGCTTAAAAAGGGCGGAATGATGGTGATAACAAATGAGAAGAATGAACTGATCCCCACAAGGATAGTAACTAGGTGGCGTATCTGCATGGACTACAGGAAGTTGAATGATGCTATTCGAAAGGACCATTATCCGGTGCCATTTATTGATCAAACGTTGAATAGACTGGCGGGGCAAGAATATTACTGTTTCCTGGATGGCTACTCAGGTTAATAATCATATAGTCATTGCACCAGAGGATCAGGAGAAGACTACCTTTACTTGTCTGTATGACACCTATGCATGATGGCAATCTTCCATGACATGGTGGAGGATTTTGTTGAGGTGTTCATGGATGACTTCTCGGTGTTTGGTGAGTCATTTGACCTTTGTTTGGCTAATCTTGACAGGGTCCTTGCAAGATGTGAAGAGACAAATCTAGTGTTGAACTGGGAAAAGTGTCAAGAAGGGACTCTACTGGGGCATAAAATCTCAAGAAATGGGCTTGAAGTTGATAAAGCCAAGGTGGAGGTCATTGAGAAATTGCCAGCACCCATTACTGTGGAGGTAGTTAGAAGCTTTTTGGGACATGTTGGGTTCTACAAAAGATTCATTAAGGACTTTTCTAAGATTGCAAGACCCATGTGCAGCCTGTTGTAAAAAGAGGTGAAGTTTATATTTGATGAAAGTTGTTTGCAGTCATTTGACCTATTGAAGAAGAAGTTGATTGAAACCCCTATTTTGATTGCTTCCAACTAGGAGCTTCCATTTGAGCTCATATGTGATGCCAGTGATACAACAGTTGGTGCAGTGCTAGGGGAGCGTAAGAAGAAGATGTTTCATTCCATTTACTATGCTAGCAAGACATTTGATGCAGCTCAATCTAACTATACTGTCACAGAGAAGGAGATGCTAGCATTAGTATTCGCTTTTGATAAGTTCAGGTCATACTTAGTGGGCACCAAGGTTGTTGTCTACACTGATCATGTTGCAATCAGGTATTTATTCAACAAGAAGGATGCGAAGTCGAGGCTAATTATATGGATATTGGTCCTGCAAGAGTTTGATCTAGAGATTAGAGACATTAAGGGGACTGAGAACCAGATAGTCGATCATCTGTCTAGATTGGAGGACTCATCTTATGTGAGGAATGAAGGACAGATTCACGAAGAGTTCCCCGATGAGCAATTTCTTGCCTTGGACCTTGCTCAAGTACCCTGGTATGCTGATATTGTGAACTTTCTAGTGAGTGGTTTGTTTCCACCAGGGTCCTCAACACATCAAAAGCAAAAGCTGAAGTATGAGGCGTGGTTTTACATATGGGATGAGCCTTTCTTATTTAAGCAGGGACTTGATCAAATGGTACGAAGTTGTATAGCTGAACATGAGGTTATGCAAGTGTTGGAGAGTTGTCACTCTTCACCAAATGGTGGACACCATGGAGGCGAGCGCATGGAACATAAGGTATTGCAATCTGCTTTTTTTTGGCCTACTTTATTTAAATATGCTGCATAGTTTGTGAAGGGCAGTGATCAGTGTCAGCGGATGGGCACGATTTCGAGAATGCATGAGATTCCATTGAGCAACATCATTGAAGTTGAGATCTTTGATGTATGGGGGATAGACATAGACTTCATGGGACCATTATCATTTTTAAATGGAAATTAGTACATCTTAGTGGCAGTGAACTATCTATCCAAGTGGGTAGAAGCAGTTGCTTTTCCTTCTAATAATGCCAAGGTGGTAGTCAAGATCATCAGGAAGCATATCTACACCAGGTTTGGGACTCCAAGAGCAATGATAAGTGATAGAGGGACGCACTACATCAACAATTCAGTGTGAAATCTGTTGGCCAAGTAGGGAGTGAGACTTAAGGTAGCCACAACGTATCATCCCCAGACTAGTGGGCAGGTGCGGTGTCCAACAGGAAAGTAGAGCAAATTCTGCAAAAGATTGTGAATGCGCAAAGGAAAGATTGGGCTGAAAATTAGATGATGCGTTGTGGGCGTACAGAACTGCATACAAGACACCGATAGGGACTTCTCCTTATCAAATGGTGTTTGAAAAAATGTGTCACCTTTCAGCAGAATTAGATCATAAAGCGTACTGGGCTATCAAGAAGTTGAATCTGGATTCTGAGTTAGCAGGAAAGAAAAGGATAACACATCTGCATGAGTTAGAGGAATTCAGGATCCACGCGTATGAAAATGCCAAGCTATACAAAGAGAAGACAAAGAGATGGCATGACAAGCATATTATGTCACGCACCTTTGAGCCTATCAATTGGTGCTACTGTTTAATTCAAGATTGAAGTTGTTCCCCATAAAACTTGGATCTAAGTAGAGTGGACCGTTTGAAGTGGTGAGGATGACTAAACATGGAGTTGTTGAGCTAAGAAACAAGGAGAAGAGCTCTACTTTTCTTGTGAATGGGAAACGAGTGAATCACTACTTCGGGAATGATGTGGATCGGGAGCATGAATCGCTCACATTGAACAACGAGTGAATCATGAGTTGGGTCATGTCGCGACGTTAAATCAGGCGTTGCACGAGAATCAACCTGTGAACCCTTGATATAGTTATGATTTCTATTCTTTTGTTCTGTTATTTCAATTCATAGGAATTAGTAAAAAAAAAAGATATATCAGGAAAAACACAAAATATGAGTCGTGCCACGACCGAAACTAAGGCACTGGATGGGAGGCAACCCATCACGTTTTCACTAATGGGTGTTGTGCTTGAATTGTGCAGGAAACAAATATTTGCACCCTGGGAGCGTCACAGAGCTGGGGTAAATTTTGCCTCGCTTGGAATTAATTTTCCAGGGAGAGGCAGAACGATCAGTGACCATCCCGCATCGCGGAGGGTCCTTGGATTTTTGGGTTCGACAAGAAGTAATTTTTTCGTCAAAAATAAGGAAGCTTCGTAATAGCTCCGCATTGTGGCAAAAGTACCAAAATTTGATCTCAAGGAAACTAAATTTATTTTCGTGAGGCAGAGGACTCTGTGATGCATCCGCGTTGCGGACCAGGTAAGGCAATTTTGTTATTTTCCATTAAAAAATAGGTTTTACCCATTTTCCTTACAAAAATTACCCGGCCCATCCCCTTTTAATAGCCAAATCCATCCCAAATCCCTCATTATTCTCCCCTTAACCACGATTTTCCCCTCCACTTTCTCCCCTACGATTTCTCAACCTTTAATCCGTAACGCGGAGGCAATTCGCTATCCTATCTCTTAATTTTGCTCCTCTTCATCATCCAAGGTATGTATTTTGCTATCATTTTGAGCAAAAGTTAGGCGTTTTTGGTGTGTATTATTATGGGTTGGTGTATGTTTATCTTGTGAGGGGGTTTGTGGGTGTGCTTGGTAGTGTTCTTTTATTGTTATTGGCGCTAGGATGTTAAGGGTAATTCAAATTCTTGAGTAAAATGTGCCCTTGGATGATATTTTTTTGGTTTTGGGGGTTGACTGGGTTTGGTTGAACATGCTAGTATAGAAATTTTGGTTTCGTTGGCTGAATGAAATTGTTTGTTCATGATGTTATGGGTAATTCGAATTCTTGAGTAGAATGAACCTCTTGTTGCTTGCATATGGGTTATGAGTAATTATGATTGGATGAAATCGTCTGCTTCCTGTAACTTTTGTGGGATTTAAAATTCTTGAGTAGAACTCTTATATGGTTGCTTTGATGAAGGTTTGTAGGAAGAATCTGCCTAGATGAATAACAGTATGTGCAAGATTAAGTTTATGTAGGCTGATTCAGAGTGTTTGTTTCAGGAATGTTATTAGGTATTTTGAATTCTTAGTAGAAAGTCCCTTTCATTGCTATTGTGTGGGTCTAGATTCTGAAATGGTTGCATGAGCTTGTTGGTGTGATGTCTTGAGTAGCACAGATAGTATCTCATTGTGTGAAAGTGTGGGTTGTGCAATCCAAAACCTTGAATGGAAGTTGTTACTTTTGATTACTAATCGATGCTTGCATGAGACATTTGAATGGGTAGTAGTTTGTTCTGTTGTTGGTTAGTATGTGTTCACCTTTGGGAAGTCTGAGTACCAAAGATGAATCACTGCATGACATAAGTGTGGGGTGATGTCTGCACATCACCCATAACTTATTGTGTTTTGTATGTGTTGTGGGCTGAATTATATTTTGATTGCCGGTAATCATGTCTGGCACTCAAAGACCTGGAAAGGAAGTGGCAACCTCTAGTCAGAGAAAACGTGTTCGAAATGGGGGGAATGTCCCTCCCACACCTGCAGTACCCAAGGGTCAAACTAGGCGGTTCGGGGTGCGAGCCATGGCCAAGGAAGGGAAAATATTGTGTAAGAAGCACACCGAAGCAAGGTATTTCTCTGATGTGTGCATTGATAGGGATAGCTTGGCACAGGAGTTTCCTGGGATACTGAGGCAGATCCAAGAGCTGCAAATGGAGTTCATTTTTGTGAAGCCGAGTGAGTGCAACTTGCACATGGTTTGTGATTTCTACGCCAACTGGGAAATGGAGTCTCGATCCCATTTTGTGAAGGTGTAGGGAGTGGATGTGACTCTCACTCCCGGGTTCTCAATGAAATTGTTGGCACTTCACCGGATGCAGATCCTCTTGTGCTCACAAGGCAGAACATCCACCCACCTTACCGGGCCATTCGACACACACCCCAGTCGATAGTGCAATAGACCAAGCACAGAGGGAAGTGATATCACCAATCTCTTCCCTATGTGTACATGTTCATGGAGGCTCGAGTTTGGCTTAAAATTGTGATGCATTGTTTGATACTGGGGCTGCATTACATGGACATCATCCAGGACAGAGTGTGTCTAGTCTGTGCCTTGAAGACGCCCATAGAGTTAAACATTGGGGCTGTGTTAAAATCGGCAATGAGGAAGGCCCTAGTTTATAAAGGGCGCAGTTATGCATTTGGTGGTCTCATTACTAGACTCTGTCGTGCTGCTGGTGTTTCGAAAGTGAATTTGGATTACATGGCACCACTATTCCCAGCATCGGTGGGTATCACAAAGACAAAAAGGCCCGACAATGAGTTCACCCCAACACTCACTACTGTGGAGCACCATAGACATGATGAGTTGATCATGGCCAAGATGTATGGGATGGAGATGTTGCGCCACCAAAATGGTTGTCGGGCGTCGACTGACGTGCAATTGGGGGAGGTAGAGAGAAGATACCTATTGAACGCCCATGCGAAGGCCCGACTTGGCATTGGTCTTGCTTTTCATGAGCCGATGGATGATGACATCCTGACCAATGAGGAGATACTGCGCACTAGATCGGATGTGGAGTCTAATTTGATGAGGAGGTGGACCCTGCTCAGGCCGGTGATGAGGCCGACGGGGGAGATGATATGGAGGACTGATCAGGGAGTGTTTCACCATACCTCTGTACTAAATTTTGTGATTTTGTAAAGCACTGGGGATAGTGCTAATGTTTAGGTGTGGGGTGAGAGTGAAATTATCTCTCGTCTGTATATATTAATGAACACTAGTAGTGTCATATGCCTGTCTTTGATTTATTTTTATTTTTTTGTTTTATTTTTATTTGGGTTCCTTGGAGGTTGTTTTCGGTACTTTGGCCAAAGAGATTCCCTTTGAACCGTAAAAAAATACAAAAAGATTTTGTCTTGTTAGGATTGAGTCAGTCGTCGTCGTAGTTGAGTCACATTGCCCTATGATAGATGGATGACGACCGTCTTAAGGGAAATTTCCGTCATTGAGTCTTAGGTTTGGTATGTGCTAAAGCTTGAAATTTCGAAAGGAAATTGTATAAAGCATGTTGGGAAAGTGAGATATGAATGCATCTGAACTATTTTATTTGACTGCAATGATTACAACTTCTGCTCAAATAGAACCTTGTGCATGAACTGATTGTGTTGCCTATGACTGATCCATCTTGAGTAGAACTTGTGCTATGAGTGGTGAGGTATTGTAGTATCCATGTAATGCATTTGAGTCTAGAACTTTCCCGGCATGTTATTGAAGCGAAATAAAACTGGTGCTTTGTTTAGGAGATGATAATAGGCTTTCTTTGACTTATCTTGTAAATGTTAGCCTTCTAAGAGAAAAATATCCCTAGTATAGCCCCATTGAGCCTTTTAGCCTTCATTTTGTTCTAACCTACTTAATTGAGCCAAATCCCTTTTATTGATACCGTTAGTTTTGATCCCAAAGTAATCCCCAATGCACTATGTTAAGATTAAAAAAAAAAAGTGAAAACAACGATAAGAGTAAATAGGGTGGAATGTTTGATTTTGTGGGAAAGAAAGAAAAGAGGTAGAAAATTGATGCCCCATAAGTTCCTAAATCTGTGATTGGCCCTAGTCCTTTGGACATTGTGCACTTCGACTAAGGTTAAAAGCCTAAGTTGAGGGTGGCTAACTCGGAGAATACCTTAATGATGGCCTTGGTCCTTAAAAGGACAATGTGCACCTTAACTCAAGAGAAATCTATAAGTTGAGGGTGGCTATTGTTAAAAATAATAATAAAATAAATAAATAAAGGGGATGTGTAGAAAATAAGGGCGAGGTTGGAAGTACTGGTGGGAAAATATGCAGAAAGGGGGCCAAAGAAAGGAAAAAGTTGTGAATGTAGCAAGAAAATCGAAACAAGGTGCATTAGGGAGGATAAGTCACTAATTTTATCTAAATGTATCCTCCCTTACCTCAAGCTTCCATTACAACCCGTAAATTTCTACTTGATTCTGGTCAAAGCACACTTATTTAGTGGAGATGTACATAATGGGCAAGCTTATTGTTCTCAATGCATGCATGTATGATGTCTTTGTGGAGTAAGAGCGTGTTATGTTTGTAAAGTCCTTAAACAATATTCAATTTGTTGAGTTGAGTGTGCAGACTATTCTTTTGAGTGAGCGGCACTTGTTGTATGAAAGATAGGTGATGTGTAATGGTGCACATGAAGTTGAATGCATTGGTTGCAAAAAGTTGTCGAGTCAATACTTGAGTTGTATGATGTATGAAGGTGTGCAAGGCCTATTGTGAGCGAGAACATGCTTGTTTAACTAATTACAGATCCCTAAAAGGAAGTGGCAGATGCACAAATACCATAGTAGGGAGTCTAGGTCTAGAGTAGTTAGTAAGTTGTTCGAGGATGAATAAAGCTCTAAGTGTGGGGTAGTGATCTTAGGCGTATTTATATGCTTAGGAACCAAATAATACCCACATTTAAGACAATTTTGGAATCAATTTATGTTTATTTATAGTCGCGTCGAGTCTTTTGATTGCATATATGCTAACCAACATGATTAGTTGTGTAGCTAAGCTTGAATGAAGAAACGAACACTAAAACAGGCATCAGGAAGCACAAAAGGATCCAAGTCAAAAAGCATTAAGAAAGGAGAAAAGAAGAAAATGATGAAGGCAAGTCTGTATCCTCTCCGCGTCACGGAGAGGGATTTTCCCTTCTGTTCGTGAAATGCAAGTTGAGGCAGAACAGTCTATGTCCTCTCCGCGTCGCGGAGAGGGAGTTATAATTTGGTTTGTAAAGTTGAATTGGAGACAGAGTGGTCGTGGAGTGGCCACATTGTGGAGAAAGTTGATTGCCATGAAGTGAATCTGAAAAACGCCTCCGTGTCGCACCCCAGAGTACTAGTTTTGGCAGTTTTGACTTAACTATAAATAGATTAATATTTTATTTTATTTATTATTCTTTTTTTGGGTTTGAAGAACGACGAATTGGAGAGCTATTTCATCATTTTTTAGGGTTCTTTCCTAAGCTCTTCTACTTTTTTTATGACAAAGGAAACCTGCAGCCGCTACCTTTTGGGTGCGCACAGGGTAAAACCCCCGCTCCGAAACTCTTCTACTTTGGATCTACTTATGATATTTAAACTTTGCTTGATCGAAAATACTATTATGAGTAGCTAATTTCCCTAGTTCTAGGGCTGTGGCTACATGATGATTGTAACTTATTAATTTTTTATGGATTTCCATTAACTATCATATGAATCTCTCTTATGTTCTTGTTTTTCGTATTTGTTCACCATTGAAATAAACCTATTGTCTGAATTGAACTCGGGAGAGGAATAAGAGGATAGAACGTGGGCCATGAGGAGCATGATTTTCTCTTAATAATTAGAGTTAATTTGTATCTAGGATAGGGATATACCTAGAAACCTTGCTTGCTCATTATACAGGAAGAAATCGTAATGCTCGATAATTGGTCCAATTGTGTGCATAAGTCATGATAATGACGATGGATAACAGAGATGAGGGGATTGCGGAGAGATTAATGAATAGGACTTGAGATTTCAAATTTAATTTTGGATTAATTTTAAATTGGGTTAATTTTAATGGGTTGTGTGCAGTAGCCATTTGGGGAGTGGGATGTAGGCGTCCAGGGCTCAAGGCATGAGTTCATGTAAGTAAATTACATTTTTATTCATTGGTTTAACCGAATTAAATTATTAAAAAAATCAAAAATCGAACCGAAAAAACTAAAATATCAATATTTTAAATCGAAACCGACCGATTAAATTGAAATCAAAATTTTTAAAAATTCAGTTCGATCGATTTTTTCGATTTGAACCAAATATGTCCTGCCCTAGTGATGATGTACAATAACTTATTGTAAATATATTAGTGATGAAAACTTGAATAGATACGAAATTATACTAGATGTCCCTCAAAGTGTGTCATCTTGAATTTTTGTCTCTCGTAGAAAAAGTCTTTAAGACTAGTATTTTTTCTTTAGTATCCCTTTTGAACTCGGCAGCAAAACTTACTTTAGCATTTTATCTAAACAGACAATTAAATACCTCTTAACAACATTCAAGTTAATTAAATTACACCCTAAGGGGTGACATGACAGAGTGAGTTGACTCACTCTCCTAAATGCGCGTGAAGATATTAAAAAAAACACTAAATTTATAAAATCATACACATGTCATTTTCTATAGGTCAATATATAATTAGTATTTTAAATATTATTTTATTGATATATTAAATTTTTTAAAAATCTGTGAATTTTTTTGAAGGCCCTAAAAAATTTATTTATTTTTTTCTTTATTTTGTTGTCTTCCCCAATATAGCTTCTTCTCCATTAAAGCCTCACCTCTTCCTTCATCTTTATCTTCATCTTCAACTTTGTTCACTACTTCCATTTCATCAATCCTTCAGTAATCCATAAAATCCAACACCAATAGCTTTTATTGACGTCAATTTCACAAATATAAAAATTTAAATAAATTTTGAGTGACCTGTTTTTATTTTTTTTTAATTTCCACAAGACAAATTCGAGGTGGGGGAGAGGGGATGGATTCGAAGAAGAAAATATGGTATTGTAGTAGTTCTTCTCAAAAGTTATTTAATTTTTTTAAAATTTTTTTGAGTGATCCATTTTAATTTTTTAATTTTCACAAGGCAGATCCAAAGAGGGGAAAGGGAGGGGAGGGGAGAGGAGGAATTCGAAGAAGATAATGTTGTATTGTAATGGTTCTTCTCTAAAGCTATTTTTAAAATAAATAAATTGTGAAGAGGCAGAAAAAAGAGCAGTGAAGGGCTGGAAATGATGAAGAAGAAAGAAGTGAGGGGGAGGGGAAATAAAAATGGGTCTTTGATTTTAGAAAATGTATTTTTAATTAATTAATTAGTGTAACATAATTTCAAAAAGTGTTAAAGAAAAAAATGGTGAACAAACAAAAATAAATAAATAAAAGTAATGATGTGGTCGTGACATGGCTATGTTGTGACACTTACATGGCTATAATGTGGCAGGTGAGAGTGGTATTATATTCATTTCAAAGTTGTTAAGGGGTATCTAAATACATTTGTAGTTAAAGTGCTAAGGTAAATTTTGTTGCCAAGTTCAAAGGTAAGTTGATGTATTTTGTTATTTTTTTATTTATATATAGAATAAATATAATTTTGTCTCTATACCTCGAATGTTTTTAAACAACTTTCATGTTCAATTGTCTTTCACCATTTTTTCTTTTTTTTTTTCTTTTTTTAAATTTTTGTGTTTTTTAATTTTTCTTTTATTTATAATTTTTTATTCTCTGTTTATTTTTTTCTTAACTCTTATTATTTTTTGCTAATGAATTGAAAGTTGAGCAGAAGATCTTCTCTCTTTAATGTAACGATCCTTCTAGCCATTTTGTAAATTTTACTTGTTTTCTATAGCTTTGCCCTGCTTAATGGGTAATTCTATCTATCTATCTATCTATCTATCTATCTATCTATCTATCTTCTTCTTTTTTCATTTTTGTGTTTTTTAATTTTTCTTTTATTTATAATTTTTTATTTTCTGTTATTTTTTTCTTAACTCTTATTATTTTTTGCTAATGAATTGAAAATTGAGCAGAAGATCTTCTTTCTTTAATGTAACGATCCTTCTAGTCATTTTGTAAATTTTATAATTCTATCTATCTATCAATCTATCCATCTATCCATCTATCCATCAATCTATCCATCCATCCATCCATCCATTATCTATCTATCTATCCATCCATCCATTATCTATCTATCTATCCATCCATCCATCCATCCATCTATCTCTCTCTCTCTATCTCTCTCTCTATCCATCCATCTATACATATCTATCTATCTATCCATCTATCCATCCATCCATCTATCCATCCATCCATCTATCTCTCTCTCTATCTCTCTCTATCCATCCATTCATCTATCTATCTCTCTCTCTATCCATCCATCTATCCATATCTATCTATCTATCTATCTATCTATCCATCCATCCATCCATCCATCTATCTCTCTCTCTCTCTATCTCTCTCTCTATCCATCCATCTATCCATCTATCCATCCATCCATATATATCTATCCATCTATCCATCTATCCATCCATCCATATATATCTTTCTCTATCCATCCATCTATCTATCTCTCTCTCTCTATCTCTCTCTCTATCCATCCATCTATCCATATCCATCTATCCGATATCCATCTATCTATCTATCTATCTATCTATCTATCTATCTATCTATCTATCTATCCATCCATCCATCCATCCATCCATCCATCCATCCATCTATCTGTCTATCTATCTATCTATCTATCCATCCATCTATCCATCCATCCATCCATCCATCCATCTATCTGTCTATCTATCTATCTATCTATCTATCTATCTATCTATCTATCTATCTCTTTCTCTCCATCCATCCATCCATCCATCCATCCATTTATATTATATTATATTATATTAAAAGCAGACACATTTTCACATTTAAGGGTTGTGAAATTTCCAAAGAGGTGTAACTTTTCCGATGATTTGTGACATTTCCAGAGGGTTGTGACTTTTCTACAAGGTTGTGACTTTTTTGAAGGGTTGTGACTTTCCAAAGAGTTATGAATTTTTCGATGAGTTGTGACCTTTTTGAAGGGTAGTGACTTTTTTTTTATAAGGCACAATAAGCATTTTTCATACACTACCCTTTGTTGGCTATAAAAAGAGGGGTTTCCTCAAATTTTTGAACTACAATTTTTAATGCTTTTCATTGTTCTTCTTGTTCTTCTTAAAACACTCAATATAGTATATTTTCTATATTTTATATTATATTTATTTGTTTATATTATAATAAAAGAAGACACCATTTCACATTGAATGGTTACGACTTTTCCAAAGACTTGTGACCTTTCCGAAAGGTTGTATCTTTTATGATAAGAAACAATATGCACATGCTCATACTATCCTTTTTAAATATAAATAGGAGACAATATGCACATGATCAAAGGAAACAATATGCACATGATCAAAGTTCACTGAAACTTGATCACTCCCTAACATGAATGTTAAATTAATATAATACTCTGACTAAAAACATCCAATTTAGAATATATTCTATATTTTATATCAATATTTATTTATATTATATTACATTGAAAGTAAGAACTCCAACGATACAATAATAACTAAGTAATGCACTTGGGAGGAGGGAGGATAAAGTATATTTAAGTGGTGTAACAAATAAATTTTAAGAGTTGCTAGCCTAGCTTTCATTAGTAATCATAAGAAAGTTTACATTCACTATTCATATGAACTTATACTTTATCATTCATTTTATAATTGTTTAATTAATTTTTTTATTTAATAATATTCACATTATTTTTCAAAATTATGTACATGGTTTGATATTCACGTGTAGTGCACTTGAGTCAAAACTAGTATATATATATATATGTGTGTGTGTGTGTGTATATATATGTGTGTGTATAAAGTGTGAGGTTTAGCAATGAAAGAAATTTCTAACAACGTGATGGAACAAATTTCTAACTCTTCCATACATGTGACAAAAAAAAACATCAACAAAATAATTGTTGAATGAAGAAGTGGAACTCTGCATAAAGTTAAGATCAATGGGGGTGAGTAGAAATAAATTCTTAGTTGTTGACCAAGAAAGAAAGAAATGAGAGTCTTTGGGCATTGCTTAAGTTAAGTCAAACTTAAAAGTTGGGACGAGTGTTATATGACTACCTAGTGATTTACAAGTGTAAAGACCTGTGGGTTCTTTTTGGGAACTAGAGCTTCTTATCTATACTACCTTAAAAGCATGAACTCCCTAACTTGAATGCTAAATTACTATAATACCTGAAACTTAAAACACACAATTTAGTATATATTCTATATTTATATTATATTTATTTATTTATTCTATATTATATTATATTATATTAAAGGCAGACAACTTTTCAATTGATGGGTAGTGACTTTTTTCGAATGGTTGTGACTTTTTTATAGAATTGTGACTTTTTCGAGGAGTTATGACATTGCCAAAAGGTTGTAATTTTCCTTAATGGTTGTGACTTATCTAATAAGGAATGATAAGCACCTTTTCATACTATCCGTTGTTTTCTATAAATAGAGAGGTTTTCTGACACTTTTAAACTACGAATTTTGTAAGTATTCTATTCTTCTTAAAACAAGAAAGATCGCGAGAGTTGTTTAGTTATACAATTACAATATTTTTTGTCGGTAAACTAGACAAATCAACAAAAATAGATGCAACAAGGAGAATTGAATAACTCAACTTCAAACGAGAAGACTATCTACATAATGAATATGTACTCATTTATATAGCCATAAATACACTTTGCAACAACTTCTACTGGACAAGAAGTTCAATGATTTTATGTTGCACAAACTATAACTTGGTGTTCGAGGTTTGTAAGTGTCAAACTGTAGGAGAAAAAAGATTTGATCAAATACATTTTTGAAGATTCCAAACATGATTTAATAGGTACTCCTCTGTTTCCAATTTATTTGTTGTACTTTTACTTTTATTCACTTTAATATTGAATGTTCTTTTTTTTGGGTGGGGTGGTGGTGCATCTTTAAGACTAAAAAGTTACAAAATATTTTTATATATTCTACATATCCTTGAATTAAAAGTCTTCTTTATTTTTCGAAATTTCATGTCAAATTAAAATTAGAAAAACCTATATCCCTTTGTTCTCAATAAATAGAGAGGGTTTCTCACACTTTTAAACTAGAATGTTGTAAAAAAATTTTACTTTATCTTCTTCTTAAAACAAGAAAGATTGTGAAAGTTGTTCAATTATAAAATTACAATATTTTGTGTGGGTAAACTAGACAAATCAACAAATATTGATGTAAAAAAATGGAAAATTGAATAACTAAACTTCAAAAGAGAAGACTATCTAGATAATTAATATGTACTCATTTTCGTAGTCATAAATATACTTTTTCAGCAACTTCTACTTGATAAGAAGTCTAATGATTTTCTTTTGCATAAACTACAACATCGTGTTCAAGCTATGTAAGTCTCAAACTGTTGCAGAAATATAATTTGATCAAAAACTTGTTTGAAGAGTCGAAGCTAGAGTTTAAAGGTATTCATCCATTTTTCAATTTATTTGTTGAACTTTTATTTTTATTCAGTTTAATATAGAATGTTCTGGTTTTTTTTTTGGGGGGGGTGGGGGGGTGAGTTGCGCTTCTTTAAAACCACAAAGTTAAAAGACATTTTTATATATTCTACATATCCTTAAATTAAAAATCTTCTTTATCTTTTAAAATTTCATGTCAAATTAAAATTAGACAAATCTATATCTATCGATTTTGTCTATACTATCTTAAAAGAATGAACTAACTAACTTAATTGTTAAATTATTATAATACCTCCAACATTAAATGACAAATTTAGTATATGTTCTATATTTTGTATTGTACTATATTTGTTTATATTATATTATAGTAAACGCAATCACCTTTTCACATTGAAGGGTTGTGGCATTTCCAAAGATTTATAACTTTTTCGATTAGTTGTGATCTTTTCGATGGGTTGTGACTTTTCCACATAATTGATACTTTTCCGAGAAGAGTTGTGACTCTTCCAAAGGGTTGTGACTTTTTCAAAGAGTTATGACTTTTTCGATTAGTTGTGACCTTTTTGAAGGGTTGTGACTTTCTTTTGACAACTCACAATAATCATTTTTTTGATACACTACCCTTCTTGGCTATAAAAAGAGGGGTTTCCTCAAAATATTTAACGGCATTTTTATAATGTTTTTCATTGTTTTTCTTCTTAAAACACCAAATTTAGTATATATTCTATATCTTATATTATATTATATTATATTACAAGAAAACACCATTTCACATTGAATAGTTATGACTTTTTCAAAGAGTTATGACTTTTCTTATGAGTTGTGACATTTTCAAAGGGTTATGACTTTTATGATAAGAAACAATATGCACATGCTTATACTACCCTTTGTTAACTATAAAGGAAGGGATTTTTTCACATTTTTAAACTAAGAGTTTTTATTGTTTTCTATTCTTTTCTTATGTTCAGTGAAATTTGAACAATCCATAACATGAATGTTAAATTAATATAATACTCAAACAAAAAAAATCAAATGTAGTATATCTTATATATTTTATATCAATATTATATTAAAAGTATGAACTCCAACAATACAATAATAGCTAAGTAATGCACTATGGAGCAGGTAGAAGAAAGTATATTTAAGAGGTGTAACTACGCGATTTTAAGAGTGGCCAACTTTCAGTAGTAGGCATAAGAAAATTTACATCCACCATTCATAGGAACTTATACTTTATCATTCACTTTATAATTCCTTACTTAATTTTTTTATTTGATAATATTCATATTATTTTAAAAAAGTAGTATAGTACATGATTTGATATTCACGTGCAATGCACATGCGTTAAAACTAGTATTCAATAAAAGACTCTTTCAGTAGATTCCAAATGGATATAATAGGACTAATTGTTAATTGGAGTAATTTAATTGATGAGTAATGTTAAATAATTTATTTTTTTTGTTAATAGTTAATGGGCCAAATCTAATATTTATTTAATACCTTATACCAATTGGCCCATGTAATGATCTGTTAGGTCATTTTGAGAACTAGGACTATTTTGACTCCTCATGTAAAATTTTAGATGAAAATTTTGAACAATTCGGTAACTACACTTATTTAAATGTCAGAAATTTTTTAATAACTAATTTAATTAGAAAATAATGGGCTAAGTCTAGAATCTATCCTATACCCTTTACCACTTGGCCCATAAAATTAAATTAACTTAGTGGGTTTTTCTAGTTTAAATACCTAATAACTTTATTTGGAAAAGAAAATAAAAAGGAAAAGAAATATGGCAGAAAACTTCCCTCTGTAAACGAACATGAGAAGAAGAGAAAAAAAATAAAACCGTACTTCAAACTTCAGGTAAGCAAACAATTAGTGCACATTTTTAATGTTTCTATAGCTTTCTATGTATATGAAATATATGGCGTTCTATTTAAATTGGGTGGACAAGGAATTGAAGTTGTTTTCTCTAATTACGCTACCATGAGTGGAGGAATAAATTGAGGACTTGTAATAGTTGAATGTAAGGGTAATATTTAGGTAATGATAATCTAATAATTAGGATATAATGAGTGAGTGTGGGGATAAACATTGGTAGACAAGGATGTCTCCATAAATGGAACCTGTATATAGTTCTATTAGTTATTATTTTATCTTATTTCATGGGTAAGGTTATAGGTGAGTAGCTATTGGCTTAATTTTTTTAATTTTCATATAGTTATTACTCTTTGGAGTTTTAATATGTGGATATAGGTAACAAATTCTTGATGGTATTGTATTATATGAATACATTAGATTCATGATATTTGGGGCTTAACTCTAGGCATGAAATTTAACAAATATGCGTTTGACATATCAGTTGACACCAAAATTAGGAGTTTGATTATAGATTAGTGTAAGTTTGGGTCTAGGCTAGATATATATTAATATAGGTGTCTACAGATTCGTTTGTTTAAGAATATTTCATATTTGATAGATTGGGAACGTTCGGAAGCTTTGCGAAAGGGGAAGGAAAAATATTGAGGATTCGTGGCACGTGTTCAGCATTCAAGTTATATTAAGACTTCCAGACTTCGTTGAAGGACAATTTTCTAATTAAAGATTAAAAATGGAATAGACCATGTGGAAGGGCGAAAGATGGGGTCTCATACCAATGGTGTGACGGGCATTGGTACGAGTACCGGTGTTATAAAGGGAAAGTCTATTACTATAAACTGTGGATTGTAATTCGATATTTCTATAGCATATGAGCATTAGCTGATGTATTATTGATTGATTTCTTATGTGTGATTGTATTCATTTTGGACCCGTATATTTGTGATAGCTGAGGTGATTACACATCATATTCTTATTTGATTAATTGAGATACATCATCATCCCTTTTCATTGATATTATGTTGTGCACAGGCATTGACATGAGACTGAGTATAAGTTAGGCACGTGGAAATCGTTCGTACCGGGGATTGTGAGATATTAAGATTATAATTTGAGCACATGGAGATCATCCGCGCGAAAATTGTTTGATTTTATGATAGTGTGTTGAGATCCTCTACACAGACATGTTGAGATTGTACATGTCGGTATATGGACCTCGTGAGTCCCCCATGGGTCATGAACGCTCGATGTATTTTCGAGGAGTATCATGTATATACGGTTGAGAGAATACTTCACATCTGAGGCATATCATTTCATGTTGTCACCTTGCATTGTATCTCATTACATCATTTATTCTTGTTGATTACGTGCTTTATTGGTGATTGTACATTACGTGAAGTTCGATTATCTTTATTAAATAAACTTGACTGGTAAGTATAATATAGACTTGTATAAGTAAAGAACTAATTTTCTTATATAAACTCTTGTCACTACTTCTTCGTTGTCGGTCTATGAGATATACTGGATACATGTGGTTTCGTACTCATACTACACTTGTTTCACTCTTTGTGATGCAGATTCAATTCCGAGTGCGAGCACATCTCGTGGAGCTTTTTGAGTCCGAGCTTAGAGTATCTTGGAGTTGTGGTGAGCTGCTTGGTTGTTCCGTGGCCCATACCTCCCTCTATCTTTTATTTAATTTGTTTTTTAGTATTCAAACAAGATATCTCTTAATTTAGACTTGTCGTTGAGTTCCAGACTTGCACCATTTTTATAAGCTCTTGTAGTTATGACGCCAATTCTTGGGTGGTATTATAGTTTTCCGAATCTCGTATTTTATAAAGGACTTAGTGTTAGAGATATTTTACTCGTAGTTTACTTTTTTCTTACCTCATTATTTAGTTAAATTGGTAAAATTATTGGATTGGCTTACCTATCGGTTGAGAACATAGGTGTCATCACGACTTGTAAATTGGGTCGTAACAATTTGGTATCAGAGCCCTAGGTTTATTGGTCTCACGAGTACAAGAGCAATGTCTAGTAGGGTCTTGTGGATCGGTATGATGACGTCCATACCTATCTTCGAGAGGCTATAAGACATTTAGGAAAATTTTACTCTTTCATATCTTATCGGGCACACTTGACCTTGTTGAAATTTTAATCTTGATAGCTCATTCTCTCATATGGTGAGGACTCGTACATTTGCCAGTGGTAATCAGGAGCCTATTCATATGCCTGCTTTTGGGAGCACTATCCGAGGTAGAGGCAAGGAATGAGGTCGAGGTCGGGGTAGGGGTTGTATTACAACACTCGTGGAAGGCCAAGTACCAATAGCTACCCAGGGCCATGATAGGACAGTACCTTCTGATGCAGATGTTATTCATGAGGATGTGTAGGATTGTGTCGAGGGGGATGGACCAGCTCAGGCTCCACCCAATATTATTGCAACCCATGTGTTTCAGATACCTTGGCTCGTATGTTAGGACTTTTAGAGGGGATGGCTCAGGTGGGAACTTTTCCTATCACTTCTGATGCCTCACAGACTCGTGTTGGAGGTTAGAATCTAGATCCGATGGTTGCTCCATTTTCTCAGACTCCCAAGACTCAGCCAGCTGCTGCTATAGCTCCCCGTTTAGATAGTGTGGAATTGACAGGTATTGCATCACAGTTGGCGAACAAGCCTTCAATGACTGTTGATGAACAAAAGATGTTTGGGAGGTTCAGACTAATGAATCCTCCGACTTATACTGGTGACTTAACTGAAGATGCATATGAATTTAGCTAGTTGTTATGAGAGGTTGCATAATCTTGGATTAGTGGAGTCTCATGGAGTTGACTACACAGTGTTTCAGATAACTGGTTCTGGCAAGCAATGGTGGAGGGATAATATTAGTAGTAGGCCAGCTGGATCCTCTCCACTATCATGGACTCAGTTTACACATATGTTTCTAGCCAAGTTTTTTCCACGCAGTGAGACGAAGCACAAGAGGGCCTAGTTCGAGGGTATGCAACAAGATGGTATGTCAGTCGCAGAGTATGAGGGTAAATTTCATGCCTTGGCTAGGCATGCTTCGATGATAATTCCCACCGAGGTTGAGAGAGTGAGAAGGTTTGTTAAGGGGTTGATTATTCCGATTCGTCTGGGAGTTTCTCAAGTTGCTTCTTCTGGTGTTCTGTTTCGGAAGGTGGTCGATCCTGTAAGGAGTTAGAGATGATTTGATGTGAGGGATTTGAGCAGCGTGAGGGAAAGAGGGCCTGTCATTTGGGTGATTATGGGCAAAGTTATGGGTTGATCCTTTTGTTTATGGGTTTGTACTTAGATTATGTTTATGTTATTGAATTACATTGTTGATTCCTATTGCTATCTATCTCAATTGATTATGAATTGTTGAGGATTGATCCATCGTGATCATGGCTTGGAGAATTGGTAAGTTGACCTAACTTCTAGTCTATAGTATGGGAATTGATGTTGTGTGGTTTGACCCACTTATGGTGGCGGTGTTTACTTCTTGTCTATCTATGCATGTTGAGATTATGGCCTTGAAGGCAATAGATGTGAAGTGAATTTATGATTATGATGCATATGTTTATGAAGTTATGCTATGAAGGTTATG
>JAJOOR010022315.1:0-31955 GCA_036250505.1 Solanum acaule | reverse complement strand
ATACCACGTCATTGCTGAGCTGGAAGGTCACACACCATCAGCATGACTACTATTTTGGCGGGAAAAGTAGTTAGAATCAGTTCCTATGCTCATTTCTAGTATTCATTGTATTTTTCTTTGTATGTTCCTTTAATTCTGATTAAGTAGTATTAATAGGAGTGGATAGTACTTGTAAGGCATAATTTGAATGTGATAGCTCAATATAATTTTCATTTCCTCTCTCATTCTCTCTCAATTTCTCCCCTGTTCTTCATCCTTCTCTTAATTCTTCTTCTTTCTTCTTCTTATCTGCATTTCACTCCCTTGATACCTTCATTTTGGTATCAGTGTGCTTTAAAACATCTATTTGAGTTTGACAAATGGAAAAATAAAATATTCAGTAAGACAATGTAACTTAGAGACGATGATACTTTATTAATGATGATGAAGAAGAAGATGACAATAGTAGTACTCTTTATTATGATGAAAATTATAGTGTTGTTGATGAAGATAAAGTGATCAAGAATGAAGAGCCCGAAAAAGAAAAATAGAGTGGCGTAGAGAGCAACAACAACGTTACTTTTTCTCCTACAAATAAGAAATCCTTGATGAAGAATATTAAATTTTCCATGAAGAAAACTATGGAAGTTACTCTTCTAAAGATACAAAACAAATGCAATGATATTAAAGGGAGAATGAAAAACATCACTATAGAGTTGAAGAGAGCATTCGAGATTAACTTTGTTCTACATTTGAATGTTGTTGATAAACAAGGAACACTTAGAAAGAGGATATCAATGAACATTTTCACCAAACGTGTAGTAGTTTCTCTTTTTCATGTAAGACAAGTTTATTCTAATTTTTGTTTCAAAAAGCAGGGTGCAACAGAGTCACAAAGGTAATTTCAAGAAGATGGAGAATGAACATCAAATTCAACACAAAAAACATTATAGTGACATAGAAAAGGAGAACAATAGATCAATCCCTACACAATGTCAGAATCTTAATACAGGATCAACAATAGAAGAGTGCACAGACTAAACCCTAAATATAAGGATAAATATGGAAATAAAATAGAATTAAATACTATCATTATCTGAACAATGCGAAAACATAACATAACTCAATTATAACCCCAAAAATCTAGTTATCACGTGTACAAGCATATAAGTATCACAATAGATTCAATAAGTACAAGTTTGATTGTCTTTATTTCTAATATAACAAGATCACAATGAAAGTGGAAGAGGAGTATACCGAGATGACAAGAAACTGCCGTACAACTCTCCGCAGTAAGCCGGCGATGTAGAAGAGAAGAATGAGTAATCACGATGATCCAAACTCATAACCTACACAAGGGTTGAAATAAGGGAATGAGTACCAACAACACGGTAATCGACAAGCAAACAGTTAACTCAAAGTAAAGTAATATAGAATAAACATAATCCTAACACTCCATCGAACCTCCACAACTACAACCTTCACAAATCAGCACAACCTAACTGTTCACATTTAATATCGCACATAGCATGTATAACAACGCTCCAACATATACAAGTGACCAATACAAAGTATCATATTCATTAATAACAATTTCCATCAATAGGAACTCACAAGGTTCAGCAATGGTAATGATGTGCAATGCAATGAAATAAAATTTTAATTTTAGTGATGCGCATCTAACTTAACGATACACATCTATTGAGACTAAGGTTGTAACCCATGGAGGACTCATGTCCATGTATCCTCTGGAACCATTTAAATACGGCACATATAAATTGCCAGTACCATTTCACTTCGACATCACCAGAACAATTTTCCTTCGGCGTATATCAATAAATCTTGTCATAGTGTTTCTGAAGTAATGCAAAGATGTATGATGACACAATATGAGATGACAATTTCTTTATTAATTACAATGCCTATCCACACAGTCATGATACATTATCAATAAGGAATTAATGAAACCATTCAAATCATCCACAACACATCATACATTAATATACCATCAAGTTGCCTTTTTATTTCCCCTTTTTATCATAGAGTCATTAAAAATGATCATGTGACCACAATTATCAAGCCACTCACCATATCCAATTACTCCCCATCACACTTAATATGAAAAATACGAGATTTTATATTCTTAACAAAGGTTAAGAACTTCACTTTCCTCAAGAAATTAAACAATCACTCTGGCACTTGAGATTTCATTTTCCGTTAGGTCTCTAAGTTAGCACAATCTAATGAAATAAGTAATCACAATAAGAATTTGAACCTAACAACACCCATATGAAATTTTTTAGATAATTGGGTCAAATTGACCCAAAAATCCATTTCTAAAAAACCTAGAGTTAAATTTGGAAATTCTTGTAAAATCATGTTACCCAAAGAATTTTGAAATGATTATTGGAAACAATAGCAAAAATGAAGTTGAAATGAATCTTATATCACCATTTTAACCAAGCTTTGTGCTCTTAGAAACCTACAAACTTTGAAGATCAAAATCCCTATTTTGATATTTAAAATCATAAATAATAAGTGGTAAATAAAGATTTAGGGTCACAAATTTTTACCCAAATATCTTATCTAAAAAAATCACCTTGAAATTGCCTCTACCGAGCTTCTACAGTTGAAAAATGAAAGAAATGGAAAGAAATCCATATTTTGAGAAAACATTATGTCATTGTAGCATTTGATTATCGCAATCGCCACACACAACCTCGCAATCACGATGAGTAAAACAAGTCAACTCATTAAATTGACCATCGCGTTCGCGACACAAGGCCACACGATCGCGATGATCAGAACACTATACATATGCGATTGCGACACCCTTCATGTGATCGCACAACACAGACAAATGAATATGTGTTATTGCGACGGACCACACATGATCGCGACACACCATCAAATGACTCTACGCGAACATGAGAGAAATTCCCACGATCGCGATGAAAAAACACTGGCACCTAAACACAACAACATCAAGAATTCACACAAGATACAAAATCACCGAATGGACCCTCAAAATTCATTCGAACCCCGAATACACAAACCAGATATACTACCTGACTAAATTTGGCTTTCCATACTAAATGGAACCATCAAAACATTAATTTGAGGTCTCCTTGATCCAGAACTCGTGAAAGTCTCAATAAACTAATTTAACGCTAAAAAATGCCAAATTGCCCTCGAAACCTTAGAAAATTCAACCAAGACCTCACGTAGGCCTAAAATCATCCCCGAATCCAATGATATTGTCATAAATCTAATCTAAGCGTTTGAACTCCAAATGTTGACAAAAGTAAGCTCAAGGTCTAAATTTACTTTAACTTCCAACTAAAGGCCTCAATTCCATAAGAAAATTCTAAAATAGAAAACGACAACACTCCTACACCAAATTCCACATTCTGGAGTTGATGAAGTTCCATTCCTAGACTCGAAACTCTATTTTTTTTACCAAAACAACTTTAAACAACTTTGTACCTTTCAAAACAAAAAACTTCCAAAACTACCAATTCTAAATCAAATTTCAATATAAACTTCATAATCTGACCAAACACGACTCAAAAAAACTATCATTGGGGGTAAAATGGTAATTTTATAAAAATTTCAAAAAAAAAGACCTTTCGAGTCAATACATTATCGACCACCAGAAATCATGTTCATCCTCAAATATAAACTAAAAGAAAGTACTTTAAGATTAAAAAAATTGAGGATATTTGGCAGACATGTCGGACTTTGTCTCCTAATTGCCCTCTCAAACTAAATGGTTCTTCCACTGCACCTTCATTGAAGCAATAACCTTTGTCCTAAGTTTTCGAACTTGCCTATCCAAGATAGTTATAAGCTCCTACTCAAATGAAAAGTCTAGACTCAAAACCACAAAATCAAGTGAAATCACATGGAACTTATCTGGCACATACTTTCAAACCATAGAAATGTGGAAAACTGGATGCACTTCTTAAATGATAAGGGGCAAGTCCAACTTATAGGCAACCTATCAAATCTTCCCCAAAATCTCAAAACGATCAATGAATGTAGGGCTAATCTTTCACTTCTTCTCATATCTCATCACAACATTCATGGGTGACACTCGAAGATAAACATGATTGCCCTCCATAAACTCCAAGGCTCAAACCCTCCTATCCCCATAACTCTTCTATCAACTCTGGGATTTCAAAAATTTACTCTGAATAAAATAGACATTCTCCATCAAATCTCTAAGAAAATTTGTATCTAAGGAGTCCATCTCAACTACATTAAACCAACCAATCAGAGATCTACACCATCTACTATACAACTCCTTCAAAGAGGACATCTGAATACTAGAATCGTAACTGTCGTTGTAGGAAAAATCTGCTAAAGAAAAGTACTAGTCCCAATGAGCACCAAAATAAATCAAGCACTTCCAAAGCATGTCCTCTAACACTTGTATTGCCTTTTCAGATTGTCCATCCATCTGGGGTGAAAAGTTGTACTCATGTCTAACTGAGTACCCAAACAATACTTTAAGTCCCTCCAAAAGTGAGAAGTGAAGAGTGAACCTCGATTCAAAATAATAGAAATGGGCACCCGTAAAACCATAATATTTGACTTATGTAGAGTCGAGCTAACTTCTTTTTCTTGTATTCCACCTGAATCGGAATAAAATTGGTTGACTTGGTCAACCTATCTATAACCACTAAGATCAAATCATATCTACCCACGGTGGTAAGAAAACCCACTATGGAGTCTTTGGTTCTATGCTTCCACTTTCAAGTACGAATGGACATCCTTTGAGACACACCACTAGGCCGTTGATGCTCACACTTGACCTATTGGCAAGTCAAGCACCTAGCTACAAACTCAAAAATGTCCCACTTCATACCGTACCACTAGTGATGCTGACTCAAATCATAGTACATCTTGGTCGCTACTGGATGAATAGAGTATCTAGGCAAACAAATTTTGCTCCAAATCCTCAAGACTCCGTCAGAATAATACGTCGCTTCGTCAGCTTCATCCCTTAACATCATTTCCCAAATATTACACACATTCTTATCATCAAACTACCTCTCTCTAATCTACACAATCAAATAAGACAGGCCTCAATATATACCATGACACCGTTAGAAAACTCCATTTCTTTCATTACTCTAAGTTGTGCGATAGAGTGTAACTCTATATGTCATTTCTCCTAATCCCTATCCGATGATTTTCAAGATATGGACCCTTGAAGAGAATACGTTAGGAGGAACACAAATGAGAATGCGGAACAAGAAGCTCCTCCTTAAGTTCCTCAAGTTCCGGTTGATCTTTTAGCCGAACAAGTGACTAATGCTGATTTTAGGGTTGCATTTCAAGTGTTGGCTTTAGCCATGACAACTCAAGCCAATATGGAGGTTGTGGTTCCCATGAACCCAAATGTAGGTATGGCGGCATCTAGGGTAAGGGCCTTCACTACAATAATTTCTTGGGAGTTTCATTGTTCCAGGGTTGCGGAAAATCCTCAAGAGTTCATTGATGAAGTATATAAGTTGTTTATGATCATGGGAGTGATGCCGATGAAAAAAGATGAAATTAGTTGCTTACCAACTTAAGGGTGTTTCTCAAATTTGGTTCAACCAATACAAAGAATGGAGGGCGGATGATGCCGGTCTTCTTGATTGGGAAAAGTCTAAGGTTGCTTTCCTTAATAGGTTCTTTCCCATTGAGATGAAGGAGGCAAAAGTACTTGAAATCATTAACCTTCGTCAAGGAAACATGAGTGTGAAGGAATATGCTTTGATGTTCACACGATTATCTACGTATGCTCCTACAATGGTTGCCGACTTTAGGGCTAGGATGAGTAAGTTTGTCTCAGGATTTTCCGAGATGGTTGTCAAAGAATGTCGTACCTCCATTCTTATCAATGATGTGGACATTTCTCGTCTAATGGTGCATGCTCAACAAATAGAAGATGAGAAACTTCAGGGAAGATCTATGGAGACAAAGAAGGCAAGGACCAGTGATGTTGACTTTTCACATTCAAGGTATTATGGACATGGTCGTTCTAGGTTCCGACAAAGGTTTTCCGGTCAAGGATCCTTAAATGCTCCTTCTAGATTCAACAAAGATAGGGTGTATAACCCTAAACCTCAAGGAGGAAATGGTAGTTGATCTCACTGTCTACTTGTGCTAACTATGGAATTAAGCATGAGGGTAAATGCCTAGCCGGTATGGATGGTTGCTATGGCTGTGGTAAGTGTGGCCATAAGCAATAGATTGTCCAACACTTACGACTAAGGAAATAAAAGGTAGGAAAGCTCCACCTAGTTGTTTTGTTTCAAGTGCTCCAAAGCAAAATAATTCTATGTACTGCAGACTTGCCAAGAGCAAGAGGGTTCTACCGATCCTTCCAAAAGGGTCTTGGTACTCGTGTTAAGCTTAGTACGACCTATCATCCGCATACCAATGGGTAAGTGGAGCATACTATCCAAACTTTGGTAGATATGATGAGAGTGTGTGTAATTGACTTCAAGGGTAATTGGGATGATCACTTGCATTAAATTGAATTTGTGTATAATAATAGCTATCACTCAAATATTGGTATGGCTCCATTTGAGGCTCAATATGGTACTATGTGCTAATCTCCTATAGGTTGGTTTGAAGTGGGGGAAGTTGCGTTGATCGGTCCTAAGTTGGTCCATGAGGCTTTGGAGAAAGTTTGGCTTATTAGAGAAAGGTTAAAAATGGCTCAAAGTCGACAAAGTCAACAAAGTCCTATACCAATGTTAGAAGAAAAGATCTTTAGTTCAATGTGAATTATTGGGTTTGCTTGAAATTTTCACCCATGAAGGGTGTAATGAGATTTGGAATGAAAGGGAAGCTTAGACCCCATTATGTGGGCCCATATCAGATTTTGCGACGTATTGGTAAGGTTGCTTATGAACTTTGATTGCCTAATGACTTGGCATCGGTGCATCTGTTTTTCCATTTCTCTTTGTCGAAGAAATGATTTGGTGATCCGACATCTATAGAAGCAATGGAGAGTCTTGGCATAAAGGAAAGCCTTTATTATGAGGAAGTTCTGGTTGAGATCTTGCACAAGCAACTTCGAAGGTTGAAAAATAAATAAATTGATTCGGTGAATGCTCTTTGGAAGAATCAATGAGTTGAGGGTGCTACTTGGTAGGACAAGATTGATATGATATTCCGTTATCCTCATCTCTTTCCCTCCGTCCCTACTCTAGCTTGAGGTACCCAGTTCCTCATGGTTTACTCTTTTGGTGTCATGTGTCTTATATATTCCCATGATTCCATATATTCATGTTCATGAAAAACTTGATATTGAGAAAATAAGTTAGCTTGATTAATTTCTTCATGTTTATGTGCATTTGAGTATGAGTTGCATTTAGACCTTGTGAAATTATGTTTTGAACATGCTTTAGCTTGGAGTTAAAGTTTCCTCCTCGGATAAGTGCATTTATATGATTGCATTCATGTTAGGGTGCAAGCTCTAGTTCCTACCTTCCTTATGATATTTTGAATCTCATTCGAGGACGAATGTTCCTAATGGGAAGATATTGTAACAGCTCAGATTAGAGAAAGACTATAAAGGAGTCAAACAGGCATGTCAAGAACCCAAAAGCGGACCATGGAACCCTCATAAGAGCCCTAGACGGGTCGTGTAGGGTCATGGTAAGTCCCGAGAACCCGCCCTAGGAAGGTGTCCCTCACGCTAGTGCTCAGACGGCCCTTTATGAGGTTGACGGACCATCATAGGGGTCGTCAAGTGGCCTACTCAGAAGGTCTTTCTCCCCTACTCACTGGTTAAGGACCATGGACATCTAAACGGCCATTGAAGCTTCACACACACCATGAAGTCGCCTATGAAGGGGGTTTATCAGACTTAGTGTTTAGTGTTAAATTCAAACGATCATATCTATTCACTCAAAATGTATTAGATGGCTTATCACCTATCAAATTAAATATCTTTGAGTCTTCTTTCAAACGTTACTGAGTTTGCTTAATTCCAAGCTCGGAGTAAAACTTTCTATTCGAAATAGTGAAGCCCTGTCGGGCAGAGCTTATTTACGACCATCTTGACGGGCCGTGGTTCTCTAGACGGCCTATGAAGGCCTCCTTGAAGTCAATTAATCAGCTTTTAAGTCAAGGGCTTTTGGATCTTTTCCCAATTGTTTTAACTCAATACTATGTCGTCTTACGTACTACCCAAAGCCCTATATAATGATTTTCCCCCTAAAATCATCCAATTCAATTCATTCTCTCAAATTCCAAAACGAAGATCAAGTCATCATCTCAAATATTTCTCTCTAAAGCTTGAAGAAGAAGGATAGGGTTTCAAGTCAAGTCTCCAATTTCACCATTGATTGCAAGCTTTTGGCATCTAGGTATGATAGTCTTCACCTATGGAGCTCTTTCCTCCATAAGTTTTCTAAATTCTCTAATTTACAAGTTTGAAATCTCCAATTGAAGTTAGGGTTTTCTTCTATGTCATGGGTTCTTTTCAATGTTGATCTAATTGATAGTTTTCTGAACTATTATTCATGAATTGAGATAACTCTATGTTTTTAAGTTGAATCCCCATGAACCCATGCAAAACTCATGTTTTCTAAGCTATTATGATATAATGTGGGGTTTAAACTATGAAGGATAAGTTTATGAAGAGATGCATGTTCTTTATGAGATTCATGAAATATGATTTAAGTTGCTTTGAGAGTAAAACATCCATGTTGTTGTTGTAAAAGGATTTCTCACATACACATGAAAGCATGATTGTGAAAGGTTTTCTCACATAAAGGATTCTTAGTGTTGAATGGTTTTCTAAGCTAAACTTTGAATCAAGATTTAGGAGCTAGTCTAATGAAACCTAGCTTGGATTGGCTACTTGATGTGTCTTCCATGGATGATAAGGCAGGTACCCATGCATCTTAATGATAAGACAAGTTAAGATAATGACTATTATGTGGGATTTATGCTTAGCACCGAGAGGATATTGAGATGGAAGCTCTTCAGTAGCTAGAGGTCGGGTTTCTAGCAGCAATCTCCTTATCCCATACCGATGTGCCACCATAGGATGATTTTCTTAGATAGACATTAGCTAGTGGATCCACGTAAGCTAGAAGTTTAGGTTCTTACCTTGGCAAGTAAGGACACCCCTTTCCGGTGTGGGTAGACAGCAGATTCCACGTTATAGATCACATGGTCTCTATGTCGTTTAAGGCTACTTCCCATAATACTGTTTAACTAAGGTTACTTCAAGAAGTATCTCACAAGTGTTCAAAGATAATTTTACTTTCATTGACCATGATTACGATTATGTTATCTAACCTCTTATGTTATGCTTTAACTTGGTCTTTGCATATAAAAAAAATGTCCTCTTTAGCATGATTTTATAACTATAGGCATTGCTATCATACTTGGTACATTTTTGTACTAACACATACTCCTGCCTACATTGTTTCTCAAATGTAGGGTCAGACGCTCTAGTTTCCCATCTCTGTGGCAAGGGATCACTTAGTAGATATTGAAAATTGGCGAGTCTTCATATTCCGAGGACTGAACCTTTGTTTATTATTGTCTTTACTTTTTAGTATTGTTTGTAATGTATGGGTTACGTCTCGATCACTGTTGATGTATAAATGTCTTTTGAGACTATGTAGACTTTAACTACATTTTGACAAAACTATTTATGATATGAATTGTCTTTTAAAATCTCTTGATTTTCTATTATCTTGTATGATGCATGCTAAGTGGCTTGTGTAGGGCCTCTTGGGGTCCTATACGCCATGTTACGCCTATGGTATACTTTGGATCATGACAAAGGCTCACATCAAAATGCAACTAGTTAACACAAGAATAAAAAGATCATTCAAAAATGAAGCCGCACCAATTTCTTCTTGCAAAATTATCACAAAACACATTTCTTATCATAAGTACTCTCCAAGACATTGATATTGAACATAATCGATCCTCGAACATCAATAATGAAAACTTAATTATTTCAAAAACTTCCAAACTTTTGGGGTTATAAGTAAAGAGAGACAAAATTATCTAAACCATCAACTATCATAATAAAATAAACACTACAAATGTGTAAAAATAAAGCTAAAAATAAAAAATATACGATCAAAAAGGAAAATATTGGCACAAATGCCCTCACCCCACCAAATAAAATCAGCAGTATCATGAATGTGATAGAAAGTAAAAATGGGAGGATAGTGATATAAAGGTTTATCTGATAGGCTATGCCTGTGAAGTGCTTGAATCTGGAGTCTCACAAGGGATCGCATCATCTCAGGCATCAGTGCAGGGCAAAGTAGGAGCAGGAGTCGGCAAGGTAGCATTAGCCAGGGCATCAGTGCCTGGTACATTTGAAGGAGGAATGGTGGGATCGAAAGAAACTTCACTAGTAATGAGTGTAGAGGTCTTCACAAGAGATCTCTCCATCGTACCGTGCACCATTGTCACCTCTATTTCCTGCAGTTTTGTTAGTGTCTCGGGTGTCCTCTACTGATCCTCTCTTAAAAACACATCATTATCCCTCTCCTCCTCAGCATCATCATACACCTCATCAATAAAATCGTCGGGCTGCTCAGACACACCACTGAACACATCCATTTTCAGTTCGGAAAGAGGAACTACCTTGGGCTTATAAAGTAACGGGACCTCACCGTAAAGCATAGAAATATCGGTGGACCATAGTACGTCCACCTCAACTCTAACAGTAGTGATCTTTCCCCTCATCAAAGTCCACTCAACTGAGCTACACTTAATCTTCTCCATAGCCTCCATCCTAGCAGTGACGTTTTCGGACCTCCCTATATGACGCCAAAGTGTTCTGATACTACACCATCTTACTTCTAACTTAGAGCAATGCATTCTCTATAGCCCTCTCAACAAACTTGGGCATCTTCCTCTCTACCCTCGATGTTATAGCATCTGCAGACTGGGTAATGCTACCCATTTGATAGATCAAGACCTGAGTCAAGGAATGTTGGGATACGAGGGCAGGTGCAAAAAATGTGGAAGGAGTAGCTAAACATGTAGGTGTAGAGGAAGCCTGAGGGGTACCAGATGGCTCCACAGAAGGTGCGGGCTGCAGAACATTGGCTTATACCAAAGAGGTAGTGTCTGGTGGTGGCGACTTTCTTTGAGCCTCATCATCTCTCAAGAAGTCCGCCTCAATGCTCTGAGTAGTACTAGAAAAGGCGAGTGTAATCCTTACATCTGTCCTCTCCCGAAAAAGAAGTCGCACTTAGTGTTTGTTCACTTGTAAACATGGGAATGCTAACATAAATGACTTAAAAATGAGTAGGCATGATCAAATTGAAACATTCAAAATCTTTATAGAAGAGATGACATGAAAATCATGAATCCATGGTCAAGTAAATTAACATAAAAGACATAGCATAAGGTTTGAAGAAAATATTGTCATTTTGTGGGATCTTAGCTTTAACCGACAATAAGAGCATGAGAGCTATATCATGGAATCCGGTATATTTCTCATGCCAAAAGAAGGGGAATCTACTTGCCAAGGTAAAATCCGTACATATCATCATTTGCTAAAGTAGATCCACTATCTACTTCATTTAAGACATACCCTTTGGGGTCACGTAGTTTGAGACTAGAGGTTGCTAGTAGAGACTATCCTATTTGAGCCTCCACCTCAATGCTCACCTCCTTCTAAATCTAAATCCCAATGGAAAAGATAAAAGTCAAATATCATCTATAACATAGGAAAGGCAATGATCAATACCAATCCACATTTTTTATATTAAAACCTAGAATAGCTCCTTAAACATAATTCAATATCAATGAGAGAACATTTCACCAATGTGAATTCATTTGTGAGAAATACATTTCATAATCATGATCATCATAGTAAGTGAGTTATCCTTTCACAATAGCATTGATACTTTCCTTCCAAAGCATCCCCTAATAATTTATAAATATTTCATAAAAAACATGCATATCTTCAAAATTCATAATTCATAGTTCATGGGTTCATAATAGAATCATGGTTGAAAAGAATAATTTAGGCATGGGTAAATGTAATTTCAATTAAATATCAAAGATTAACATCAAATGATGCATTACAAGACTTAATTAATCATAATCAATCATAGTTTGATGAAACCCACATTTATTAATTGAAACCCTAATTTGATCATTTGGAAATTGAAATGCTTAGGGACCCCATAGAGGAAAGCAATCCATGGGTGAATACACATATACCTTGATCATTTAAGCACAAAAACTGATGGAGAATTAGAGACTTGGATGAACCCTACGGTACAAATGAACTTTGACTTTCAAAATTTCACCAAGTCTGGAACTCAACTACGATGCGTATCTACAACTCGTACTAGGAATGATGGACAGTCCTGGTGAACTGTAAAAAAGGTATTGGGACTTGTTTTTAATAAATTATTTTCCACTTTGTAGGGTTGCCATCTATGACCCGTAGAAGCTTTTACGATCTGTAGATGGTACTCGTAAAACAAGTCTTCGGTCCAAAATTCCTTTTATTCTTTTTCCAAATTTTGAGGTGAAATATTCTAGTTGCTTGAATATTATATCATTGGTTGTACATTAAAACATATTTCTAATTTTGAGAAGTGGAATAACAGAATATTCAATATGATAATGCAACATAAATGAAAAAGAATATTACAACAATAGTACTCTTTATTATGATGAAAATGATAGTGTTGGTGATGAAGATAAAGTGATCAAGAATGAAGAGCCCGAGATAGAAAAATAGAGTGGTGTAGAGAGAAACAACAACGTTAGTTGTTCTCCTACAAATAAGAAATCTTTGACTAAAAATAAAAAATTTCATGAAAAAAACTAGGCAAGTTGCTCTTCTAAAGATACAGAACCAGAACAATTTCAATGCAATTAAAGGGACAATGAAAAACATCACTATAGAGTTGAAGAGAGCATTCAAGATTGAGTTGATCTACACTTAAATGTTGTTGATAAACAAGGAACACCAAGAAAGAGGATATCAATGAACATGTCAACAAAATGGGTAGAAGTTTATCTTTCTCATGTAAGACAACTTTATTCTAATTTTTATTTCAAAAAATAGCATGCAACAGAGTCACAAAGGTAATTTCAAGAAGACGAACACTGACCAGCAAATTCAACACAAAAGACATGATAGTGACACAGAAAAGGAGAACAATAGATCGATCCCTACACATCATTAAAATCTTAATACAGGATCAACGATAAAAAAGTTCACCTGTCATGACCCAAAAATAGGCGTGATGCCACTTGACTTATCCAACCAAGAAAAGTAAGCCTAAAACCTAATATAACGATAAATGTGGAAGTTAAATAAAATTAAATACTATCATAATCTTAAAAATAAGGAAACATAACAAAACACAATTATAACCCCAAAAATCTGGTTATCACGTATGCTAGCCTCTGAGTATTAGAAAAGATTCAAGAAGTACAAGTCTTAATGTCTTTGTTTCTAGAATAGAACAAGAACATAATGAAAGCGGAAGAGGAGTCTATCTAGATGACAAGCTACTACCTCACAACTCTCCAAAGTAAGCGTAAGACGTAGAAGAGAATAATGAGTAATCACAATGATCCGAGCTCCTAACCTACAAAAGTGTTTAAATAAGGGAGTGAGTACCAACAACATGGTACTGAGCAAGTAAACAATTAACTCAATGAAAAGCAATATAGAACACATATAATCCTCACACTCCATCGAACCTCCAAAAATACAACCTGCACAATTACACTTATTAATCACCAACCATATATACTATGTTTAATTAGGTCTTACGCCTAACTTACACCCCAAAACCTAGCTCAAAGGGAGGAGGATTTCCCAAGCCTTATAAGGAGTCCACCCATCTCATTAACCACCGATGTGAGACTTTTGTCATTCTTTATCACCCCACCTCACGCCCAGTGCTTAGCATCTAGTGCGTGGGCAATTTTGATTTTGGAGGCCCCAACATAGGGTGAGATGGGCCTTGCTCTGATACTATGTTAAATTAGGTCTTAGGCCTAACTCACACCCCAAAAGCTAGCTCAAAGGGAGGAGGATTGCCCAAGCCTTATAAGGAGTCCACCCATCTCATTATATACCCATGAAACATATACATATTATTTATATTTATGTGTATATGTGTAAAACGAATTCAGCTAACATTGAGATAAGTATGTAGTCAAATTATTAATAAATCAATCATCAGCAATATATGTGCCTATCTATAAAAGTAAAATTATAAATCCATATCTAGCATGTAACATTTACCAATATAAAAACAATAATTCACCAAGACATTACCCTAATACTCAATAGCATATGAATAAAAACAAGTCACGTAGAATCAGAGAATTCATATTCCCTCTAGCCTTGCACCAAGCTGTATCATTTCTGCCCTTTACCAGTCACCTCTAATACTCACTCACTAAATCACAAGTCTGTCTATCATTTGTATGCACATTCTATTTTTTTTAAAATTTTATATATCTAGTCATGACCTACATAGAATTCTAGGTGTCCATGTACCACACCGACATGGGTTTTATTACCGACGGCTGGAAGGATTGAGATCGTGAATGGAGGGACCGTAATCCAAATTGGAAGGATGGAAAGAATGATAGATGTGTGCCTCCCCATGAGAGTCAGAAGCCCAAGGATTTGAAAGGTGGTAGGTCCGAGGATATTCTCATGCGTATCCTAAACAAAGTTGAAGGGTCAGACAAAATGCTAAAAGGCATGAAAGAAGACGTGTCTACCCTCAGCCAGACCATCACCTCTCATTCAGTTTCAATCAAGCAGTTAGAGACCCAAATGGGTCATATCTTGTCTCATCTCAATCCGAGACAACAAGGGGTTTGCCTAGTGATACTATGGCTAACCCCAAGAGTGAGGTCTGAAGGTGTACTTGCGTCGTGCCACGACGTTAACTAAAGTGTTGCTTGGGAGGCAACCCCAAACCCTTTAAGTATTTCCTAATTACTAGTAGAATAATGGTGCGTTGTTTGTACAAGTTAAAGAAAGGGAGGTGATTGAAATAGTATATGGAGGCAAACAACATGTTCAGTTGGTGGATCACCGACAAGATCAGCGAATACAATTCTTTCCGCCGTCTGACTCAAGGCACTATCAGCTTGGATCCTGTAAAACTCGGCGGTCTATAGAAAATTAGTGGCGCATCACCGACCATGTCGGTGATCTCGATGTAGACCGACGTTGGAATCCTGATATGAGCTGCAGATCCTGTTACATTTGGCGAAGAAACTAGACACTTGGCGCTTTGCCGAGTGAATGGGCGAACTTGACTCACGTCATCGAATGGGCGAAAACTGGATGGTTTTTGCAAGCCATAGGTTTAAGAGTCTATTTCATTCACTTTCTCTCACTTCTTCGTCCTATCAAACTCACACCTGCACTCTAGCCTTATATTTCTTGAACTTTTAAAGTATTTTAGTTGTTGAATTGTGCTCAGAGTTGGATTGCATTGCTGCCTAGAACTTTATTAGTATCTATTCGGCATCAAAGGTTGGTAACTTTAACCCCGCGTTTAAGATATTAACATTGAACACATTTGCATAATTATGTGGATATTGATGCAATCTTTGCCGAGTCTCTGAGTTAATTAGATCACATGCATTATCGATTGGTATTCGATGATATTTGCGTAATTGGTATAGTCCCACTCGACGGTGCCCTGAGTTGAATTGTTTAACTATGGGAGTGCGAAATTATTTTAGATTTGTGTTGAATTTTTAATGTATAGGCTTACATCGCGTTATCAGGGGTTGCGGGGTTGAATTCAAAAGAAATGGGTTGAAACTAGGCATATGGGGCTGTTTGGTAAGCTGAATCGAACTCACTGAACTGCTCGGTGAATCGCCTAATGTCCCCATTTCACCTTCTACTGAATGTTGCATGCATTGATTGATCTGTAACTTTTGGCGGTGATCCTAGTGTCGCTAAGCGCACTCGGCGACTCACCGAAATCATTCTTGTTCGCTACTTGTTTGCACCCTTGCACCATTTTCAGCAAATCGCCAAATTGGATAAGCACTTTACCAACTCACTTGGTAAAGCGATTTCACACCTAGAACCCCCTGCTCTTATTTAAACTATTGCCTAACTTTTTCTGAAAGCCTTTTGCAGAAATGGTTGGACCAAAAGTTGCAGGAAATGAGATGCCACCCTAACAAGTAAGAGCACGAGATTTCAAAAGAGACGAGAAAATAGCAGAACTGGCCAAAGAGAAGAGAAAGTAAGAAAGCAAGCTCTAGCAAAAGGGTTACCATTGACCCTACTATTCCCTTATGGAGACGTGGATTCTTTACAACTATCCATTCCTTTTTGGCAGCTTCAGAATTGGACAATCTTAGTAAGTCAGACACTGCCGAATCTTCCGAGGTGACTCCGGGGATTGGTACCCAGGACCAGAACGAATCATCGGGCACTGATGCCGAGACAGATGGAGCGACTGTGCAGACAAGATTTTTTTCTCTACCTCCCTCTCTGTCTTTCTTTATTCTAAATTCTGGATTCCCTATTAGTTGCATATGAGGACAAATTACTTTTATTTGTGGTGGGGTGAGGCCCACCTTTTGTGTGCTATATGTGACTCGTGTTTTTGCTTATGCATTTGGGCTTTGTGCTTAAATTATGTTAAATATTTCTTTTCTGTGGATATTTGATCTTGAGGCTCCATTTAAGTTTAATCGAAAAATGATTTTGACCCTTTCGAAATTTTTTGAATTTTTCACACATTTTTGCCACCTCTCATGAGTTGAATGTGGTTGTTCTTTTGCAAAAAATTGAGTCTCGGTTTCGATCAATACCGATGACTTGAATAGTGCTCTCAAATGAACGAACATGAATGTACGGCAACGATGATGCCAAATGAAGTTGCATAGACAATATGCGAACTCTTTGCATCTCGTTGTGATTAGCCATTTATCAAATTGATTCTCTTGTAATGACCGTTGCACACTAGTGAAAATGTGTGGTCTTGTTTGACTGAAGCGTCAATGTCTTGTGTGATGAGCTTACTTTGAACCTTGCATGAATAAACCCAGAATTTGCCCCGTTAGTCTGATGGATTTAGTAAGGTATGCCCTTGAAATGATCTTAGGCAACTTTTGAAGAGTGAGCCAAATTTGACATATACCTCTTTTGTGGCCTACGCGTGAGCGTGTGAAACTCTCTTGAACACCCTTTGAGCCTTACCTTTCGTTGGAAGAATCTTGATGAATCCTAGACCTTACTTGACCCACTACCTATAATCCTCTTGATTTGTCGTTTAGCGAATAGCCAACTTAGGCCTAAGGCCTAAGTTGGGGGTGTGGTGAAAAGGAAAAGGAGAAGTCAAGAAGTGCAAGAAAAGTCTCCCTTAACCCATGATGTTACAGAACAATGGAAACCCTTAAAAAATTGTGAAATAAAGTACAAAAGAAATTGGGTTTCCAAGCAATTCATGGAGGTGAATAAAAAGATGACTTAGAAGAAATAGAAAAAGAATTGATAAAGGAAAAGAAGGGGATGCCTTGAAAATACCACATCTCACGAGGAAAAAGTCATTGAGCCTAAATGACCATACCTTTGAACTCATCCCCATTACAAGACTTAGAAAGACCTTTTTGATCTTGAGTGAGCTGAACCGAAGATCGATTGGAAAATAAGGGCAAACCTATGGGTGAGAACATATATTGTGTTCCTCTTTTTGAGTGTGAGTGTTGCATCTAATCCTGATCTTGAATTGATTAACTTCTGTGTGTGAATATGGAATCATTCTTTATGTGAGGGCATTTAGATACTTTTTGTTGAGCTTGAACTTGCACAAGTAACAAGTATTCCGAGCATGAGAATCTTTGGTAATAGTGTGTCACAATTTGAATCTTTGAATACACAATTGATCTTTGCATGAGTAATTTGAGTCTTGTTGTGTATGTTCATGATTTAGTCTTGTGTAGCACTATTTGAGACATCCTATTTGAACTTCTGATCTTGAGTTTTACTTGAGGACAAGAAAAAGTTTAAGTTGGGGGTGTTGATGAGTACACAAATTGGACTCATTTAGGGATTTATTTTAATAGAGATTGTGTCCTCAAATGCTTATTTTATCTTAATATCTTATGAAAACCCTTAAGTTTCAGGTATTTGAAGTTTGAAGGAAAGCATGGACACTACGTTGCAAAAAGGAACGAAAAGGTTGAACAGGACGAATAAATGAAGACCCGAGCATCGCCGAGTCCACTTGGCGAGTCGTCGAATGGTCTTACTTGACCTTTTGTTCCAGTGTGTTGTGCCCTGAAGGAAAGGATCAAGTCGGCGAAGAAAAGGAGCAGTCGGCGTGTCACCAAATAGTTCCATGAAGCAGTACTATGTCGCCTAATGAGACATAGCACGACGATGCGGAAGGCTAGTGCAAAACGGCGATGAACTACACTAAGGGGCGAATCGCCGAGTTAATCAGTGATTCCGACTAACCTCACCGAACGATCCGCCAACACTATTTTCTGAAGTCTATAAATACTTACTCTTTATTAATTTTAGAGGAGTCGAACCATTATTATAATTTTACAGATTAGAATAGTACTTTTTGGTATTTTTGGTCGAAGCTTGAGATGGTTTTGGAGACTTTGAAAGAGAAGAGGGTTTTCATCTTTAAGATTTGGAGTTGGGTCTCTTGGATTCTTCATTCTTGGCCTGTAACAAGACTTAAATCTTCATACACATTTGAATGCAAACTCATTTAGGTATAAATTTCTATCTCTTGATGTGTGGCTAAAAAACCCCAATTCTTGGGGTGTGATTTAGCGAATATGGGTTAAGATTGTTGTTGGGTCTTGCTTGCTGATAGATTAGCTATAGTTTAATGGTAATTTCATCTAGTAGTTGTGTATGAATCTAATGAATTTGTAGTTGCAAATACAAGTTAATCTATGTGTTTTCAGCTTGCTCAAGAGATAGGTCGTAAAACCAAGACTACTAGATTGATGGCCTAAGGAGTGGGTCGACATGAGGTTCAACTCGAGAGAGTGAACCCTAGTCCCATATCCTAACACTCAGCTCGAGAGACTGAGTAGGGTAAGGTGTAGGCTGGTCTTCATGCGGCAAGTGGGTGTCCGAGAGAAACCCATTTGAAACGGGGTGAGTTGCTCGAGAGAGAACTTATTTCCACATAAAGCTTAGCCTAGTCACTATTACTCTATAAATTTTCTATCGAAAGCATGTACCCAATAATTTAGATTAACCTCTATTCCGGTCACATGCCAAGAATCCCCCTTTCATTGTTTAGATTCCCTTGTTTATTTTGCTGTCTTTACTTACTTGTGACAAAACCTCTATTTGATATTTGACACCTTTGTGTCACCCCTTTTATTTACTATGTTTTTACTCGTTAATGTCTTTAGCTACGACTAGTTAGAACTAAATTTTATTTTTCTATAAATTCTCAAAACCACTCTCTTGGGATGATCCCAACCCTTGGTTGGGTTATTATACTACTGCACGATGACACCATCATCTTTTGAGATCTGCCATCGAACAAAGTTTTTTCTAATCTCTGAACATTCCTAGCCAATGGCCTCTCTTTAACCTAATTTGCAGCAAGACTCCCCATACTAGAAGTCTACCTACTCAAGGCATTTTCTACCATACTAGTGTTCCTTAGGCGATATAGAATAGAAATGGCTTAGTCCTTCAGCAATTAAAGCCATTTATGCTACCTCAAATTTAGATCCCTTTGGAAGAAGATATACGTCAAACTCTAATGACATCACTAAGAACTCATAGTGGCAATATTGAGTATGAAAATTTCTCTTAGGGACATCTAATACCCTCATCTTCAACTGATGGTAAATAGACTGAAGTTTATCATAGAGAACGACGCTGCACCCGAAGCTGATCCAACAAATCATTAATGCACGGAGGAGGATACTTGCTCTTCACCATCACCTTATTCAATCACTAATAGTCAATACAAATCCTCACAGTCCATCATTATTGTTTACAAACAAGACTGGTGCACCCCAAGGCCACACACTAGGGAAAATGAAACCCTTATTAACAAGTCCTGACACTTCCCCATCAATTACTTTAACTCAGCTGGGTCCATACGATAAGGAGGAACATAAATGGGCTTAGTTCTCCACTCACAATCAATAGCAAAATCAATACACATGGAAGATCATCAGTAAACTCCTGAACAACCGGATTGGACTCCATTGGAGGTGACTCAACACTAGTGTGTCAGATAAAGGTTAAGTAGGACAAACACCCTCTATCCACCAATCTCTGAGAATGGTGTAAAGAGATAACTTTGCTTGGGTAAAAACCACTAGCACCTTTCCACAAACCCTCGAAACACCAGGCATCACTAAGGTCACAGTGTTAGCATTACAATCAATAACAACTTGATAATGAGAGAGCCAATATGTACCCAATATAACATCAAAGTCCACCATCCCAGAATAATCAAGTCTACCCAAATGTCATACTCTACCAAAGAAATAAGAAAGGATATATACACTCGATTCACCACTAAGTCTCACCCATGAGTGTAGAAACATGAATGGGTTCAACCATGCGATTAAACATCATATCAAACCAGGCAGAGAAATAGATAGACACATACGAGAAAGTAGAACCTTGACTAAACAATGTAGACACGCATCGATGGTAGACTGGGATGATACATGTAATAACTGCATAAGAATTCTTAGCCTCATGTCTCTCGGAATCCATAACACTAGCCCCTTTGCCACCTCTAGCCTGGGTGGTACCTTTACCCCCTCCCTCCCGACTATGTTGTAGTACAACTACTAGAATCCCGACCACCTCTATGGTGACTGAAATTTTCCCAGACCCATAGTTAGAGGTAGTGTTCTTATAGCTGGAGTAGAATAACAACGTTGGGGATCTATATGAGTGTAACACCTCAGAAATGGGAAGTTGAGTTTTGAAGGAAAAGTTTCAAAAATTATTCTTGTGCTTGGTTTTACAAGTAGACCTATGGACCGTTGGAAGGTTGTCGTAGGAACTGGGTGAGTTTTTATAAAAACGTCAAGTCTCTGATCATGGTCTACGGATGAACAAGACAAACCATAATATGGATTGCAACTGATTGATTAACATTTCAAGGACACTTCATCCAATTCTAAGTGTCAACGATCGCTAGTCAGTATATAACCCAACTAAATAAGTTGGGGTCGAATCCCACATGGAGCGGTACATGTTTGAGAATTAAAAGGAAAGTGTGACCATGGTCAAATCAGTCATAGGAATAGAAATTATTGAATAAAGACATTATTCAAATCAGGGGGTGACACGAATGTCAAATGGGGGATTTTGGTTTGAAATTATCAACTACACACAGCAATAAACAATATGAATTAACAACAGTGAGACGGGTTCTTGGGATGTGATTCGATTATAGGCTAACATAGACAAATGGGTAATTGCAACTATTAGAAAATAACTAAATATTAGTGAGTAAGCTAGACTCTAGAGGAGGTAAACTTTCTCTCGAACAATTTACCCAGAATCAAGTTGATTTCTCTCGAACATCAACAAGCATGCAAAATAAAAACAACCCACACCTTAGTCCATTCACTCTCTCGAGCTGAATGTGTGGAATTCGGTTTAGGTTTCACTCTCTCGAGCTGAACCCATGACAACCCAATACCCACAGACCATCAATCAATAATCTTAGTTTTAAAACCTCTCTCTAGAGCAAGCAAACAACACAAGGATAAAACTGCATTTTCCACTGCAATTCTTAAATTAAACCACAATTATTAATTGAACTCACTTCTAAATAGCATTTAAACTAACAATTAGCAATACCCATAAACCAAATCAGCTCATAATCACATAATCACACCCCAAGAATTGAGGTTTTAGCTAGACATCATAAAAAGATAAAAATCGTTACCAAATTGAGTTTCCATTAACTGGGTAAGAATGATTTCGTCTTTACAATGGTCCAATTCGAAGAATTTTAAAGACCCACTCCTAATTTCTCAAAAGTGAAAAACCACAATTCTTCAAAGCTAAAGGAAAACTAGAGAAAACTTGTCTCACTGCTCAAAACATAATAAAAATCTCTTCTAAAGAGTAATTCCTTCTAAACTAAATGTTCAAAAATGTGATGCGAAGAGTCACTCGGCGAAGTAACTCTGGCTCGCCGAACCACTCGGCGATCCTCCAGTTGGTCATTTCCATTGCCTTTCTGCATTGGCCTTCAGCATCCTCAAGGTCTGTAACTTTGGGCGATCCAACACTAGATCAAGGAAGCACTCGGTGATCCGCCGACTGCTCCTTTCTCTTGCCAACTTGGTTCTTTCCTTCAAGGCTTGGCACACTGGAACTTTTGGTAGTCAAGTAGCCATTCGGCGACTCACCAAGTGGACTTGGTGATCACCAGGCTTGCTTTTCTTCATTCTTTCAGCTTGCTTCGTTCCTTTTTGCAAATTATTTATGTCTTTGATTTGTTCCTCAATCCATATACCTAGAAATCAAGGGTTTTACATCAATTATTAGCACAAAATAAGTATTTGAGGCCACTAAATCTATATAAATAAAGCCTTAAAAGTGTCCAAATCTTGGACTCATCAACACCCCCAACTTAAACTTTTGCTTGTCCTTAAGTAAAATTCAAGTTCATCAGTTCAAAAAGGATGTCTCAAATAGTGCTACACAAGACTCAATCATGAATGTACACAACAAGACTCAACTTACTCATGCAAGGATCAATGGTACAATCAAAGATTCAAGTTGTGACTCACCATTATCAAAGATTCTGAAGTTCACAACACTAGCTTCAAATCCAAGTTCAAGCTTAACAAATGTACTCAAATGCCCTCACACAAAGATGAGTCCATATTCACACACAATGGTTCAACACTTTATAGCTCCGGAATCACACACAACTCTCACACTCACAAAGATGAACACATGCATGACTTCACCTATAGGTTTGCCCTTATTTTCCAATCAACATTCGCTTCAGCTCACTCAAGATCAAAAAGGTCTTTTCAAAGCTTGTAACGGGGCTGAGTGCAAAGGTATGGTCATTTAGGCTTGATGGTTGTTATCCTCATGAAATGTGGTATGAACATCACTTTCATTCCTTTTCTTCAATATTCCCATTCATGCTCAAAATTCACCTCATTATTCACTTTTCATGGAATACTGGACACCATATTTCTTTTGCAACTTTCACAACTTTATTCCACAACTTTTTCATTCTTCTTTTCTCCTTTTTTTTTTTGCATTGAGGGGTTCCATATTTTTCAAAATCAAGGATCAAAGCGGGATTTCTTTGCACTTCTTGATTTACCTTCTCCTTTCACCATACCCCCAATTTAGGCTTTTGGCCTAAGTTGGCTATTCAAACAAACCACACTTCATGAGGATTATGGTTGAATGGATAAAGAGAGGTCTCATTTGCTCAAGTTTCTTCCAAGAAAAGGATAAGGCTCAAAGGGGGTTCAAGCAAGGTTCACACACTCAAAAGGTTGGCCACAAAGGAGGTAAATTGTCAAATTGTTTCACTTTTCAAAATTGTTGGCTAAGATTATTTCAAGAGCTTGCATCACTTAGTCAACCGGACCAACGGGGCAAATTCTAGTGTCATCACACAAGGTTCACGATAAGCTCATCACACAAGACATTGGCACCAATATCAAACAAGACACCACACTTTTACTAGGGTACAATGTTCATCACAAGAGACTCATTCGATAACCGGCTAGTCACAACGAGATGTAAAAGGTTCACATATTATCTACACAACTTCATTTGGCCTCATCGTAGCCGCACAATCATTTTTGTTCAATTAAGAGCATTATTCAAGTCATCATTATTGATCATAACCAATACTCAAATTTGCACAAGAACAACCATAATCAAACACAACAAGAGGTGGCAAAAATTTTCAAAAGGGTCAAAAACCATTTGCAATTAAAACAAGGAGCCATAAGCTCAAACATCCACAAAATAGTGACAAAACACAATTTACAACACAAAAACCCAAATATATACAAAAATGATAACACAAGAGGTAGGTATTGAAATACCTCACCCCACCACAAATAAAAAGCAATTTTTCCTCAAATACAACAAAATAGTAAAAAGTAAATAAAGATGACAGAGAGGGAGGTAAAGAAGGGTCATGTCTACACAATCGCTCCATCTATCGGGGCATCAGTGTCTGGTGCAACATCAGCACTACTGGCTCCACTATGGCCTGCCATGGACGTCTCTATCAGTGATGTCTAAATCACCGACTGTACAATCATCTACTCCAGGTCTGGCAGGTCTCCATAGATGGTCTCCTCTGGCACCTCGATCTGCTCCTCGTCGGTCACTACCTCTGACTCATCGACGACCACATCATCCATCTACACATCTCCGGTGGTGGCCGGAGGAATCTCAGAAGTAACCGGTGCATCCATATCATCAATTGCCTCCAATAGTGAAGTAAAGTTTGTGGACTTCAAGTAGTCCACATCCTTCTTCAAATCTGCAACTTTGGCTTTCAAATCCATCACCTCAGAAGTAACCCCCTGTCGACTCTCACAAGTCTCTACTCTCGCTGTGAGAGTGTCAATAGATGCTCGGAGGGGTATTAGTGAAGCTAGGATAGCACTCTCAATCATCCACAGTACCATAACCTCTAATCGGGTAGCCCGTACATCAGCAGAATGGGCCAAGTGCCCCATCTTCAGGATCATGGCCTGAGTGATCTTGGTGGGCTGGGAAGCAGTGGAAGAACTAGGAGTCAGGGAGGAAGTAGAAGTACCTAAAGGCCCAAAGGCCAGAGTAGGCAAAGATGCCTCTGCATGTATAGAATCAACATCCACCTCCGGGGATGTATACACCGGAGTTGCTCTCTTCATATTTGCCTCCACCCGAGTGTACTCAACCTTTATACGACGGATGTCTATGGAGGATATGGGAGTGACCTCGATATCTCTCGTCTCATCACGAGGAACTCCAGCACGTCGGCACAACTTTGTAATCATGACCGGGAAAGGAATGGACGTCTGGTGTTGTTTGGCTCTCATGGCCATCTCCTGCTTAATGATGAGTCCCAAGTTAAGCGTCTTCCTGGCTATTATGGATCCGAGATAGGCCACCTTTGGGTGGCGAAGGATGGACTCATTCTGCGAAGGCATGATAGATCTGCTGATGAACTCGAACCAGTACTGGGCGGCAATATTCAGGTCCTTCTTCTCAATGGGAGCTCCTGCCTCAATCCACCTCAGGGTGGTATCAGAAATCAATGGTGCAAGCCAGCCCTTTAAGTCATCCAGGGACTGCACTGTAGCCAAACCCTCATATGCATGTGCAGAACCTAAATCCCTGTCGAGTATAGTATTAATGTGATCGTTGTTGCACCCTACTTTCTTCCCTCGGACCATGACAGATTTAACCAGCCTGAAGGCATTGCCTTCTTCTTGCCCTTCGGTACAAGGTCACCGTATGTTGAGTAAAACTCCCGGACCCATGTAGGGATGTATGGGCCTTTGGTCCTGGTAAACTACTCGAAGAGATGGTACTGGAGAGTGTCTCTCATAGTGGAATATCTGTCTATTAAGCTCTCTGTGGACAACAACTTCTCTTCTAGAATCGTCCTTCGTCCGTCAGCTTTTAATATGTTGAGTAGCCAGGGAGGAGGACCCTGTACTGGTGGCGCTGGAACCACAATCGGTGCCGAAGCTGGCACTGTATCAGCTATAGGAGGGGTGGCCTCTAGAACTCTCGACGAATCTGGGCGAGACCTAGCACGAATCTCTACCTGCCAAGACTGTAGAGGCTGGTCGTCATCTGGCTCAGAAAATATAGCTTGGGAGTCAAAGAACTGTCCCTCACTGTCGGAGTTGTGCTCCGGAACCTTAGATATGGGCTTTTTGCCCTTGCGTTTTCCTCCCTTTGGAGGTTCCTTCCTTTTCTTTTTAGAAGGGGTAGCTGCCCTCTTGTTGATGTTTATGCCCCGTGCCCTTTTGCGGGGCGGCATGTCTAAATTGGTTATAGTCATCTCTACAAAAACATCATAGAAAGTTAGAAACATTTCAAGAAAAATCAGAGAAAATATATTGCAGGCAAACTTCGCCGAACCGATCGGTGAGCCACCTTATCACTTTGGCGAGCTAGATCGGGCTCGCCGAGAGGATTGGCTTCAAAAATTTCCAAAAAAATGGCATGTCAGCGTTGGAAGGGGTCTTTTGGGGAATCGTCGATATCATTCGGCGAGTACAAACTAGCCCCCCGAAAGTTACAGTGCATTTTAGGGGTTAGGGGCACAAAAAGGGTGATCTAAGAAGACTTTAGCGAGTCGCCGAGTGCACTTGGCGAACTCAGGCTTCTCGCCGAAAGCTATAGAACCAAAATCAATAAAACCCACAAAATTAAAGGCGATCAAGGTAGATTCAGCGAACTGTCGAGTGGTTCGGCGCTCGACCCAGCTCGCCACACTGCCCAACGTGCCAACTTTCTACCACAACTTCCAAAATCAACCGCGCAGCCCCTGAAAACAAAATCAAACTATACACTTGTTCAATTAATCCTTGACCATAAGACCCATGCCACCGGGGTATTTAGACTTCCCTCGGTTTGGCCAAAATTGTCCCATTGACGACTTTTGCCCTTAAGAATGACGTCAAACTCTCCATCATTGGGTAAATCACGTCATTTAGCACAAATATGGGTTACTCAGACTTCACCCGACTAGACCCAACAACAAATAAGAACAACCTAACAATTTAGATCAATTTTAAAGCATGAGATTTGGGAAATTAACAATTAGGCATTTTAGGCATGATTTTGAAATTAGAATCGGCAAACAAGCACACAAACACGGGTTTAGAAAGTCCCAACAGACATCAAAACAATTTATAACAATGCAATTGAGTTTAACCACTAATTTATGAGTTTGGGTTCGGAAAATCAACCTTCGATGCCGAATATATGAATTGAAATGCTAGGCGGCAAAGTGTCCAACTCCGAACACGTGATCAACGACCAAAAAGCAAGAAAATGCGGGAAATTAGGCAATATAGGGTGAGGGTGTGATCTTGTAAAGTTAAAAAGTCAGGGAATGTGAAAGAGTTTAAACTTTTAAACCTTTGGCCTTTTAAAAACCGTCCAGTTCTTGCCCTTTTGGCGACATTAATTTTCTTCGCCGAACCACTCGGCGACACGCCGAACCACTCGGCGACACGCCGAGTGGATACTTACCTCACCGAGTTTTACAGGACCTCCAGTTAATGAGGGCGTCCAAACAGCAGACAAAGTCGGGATCACCGACCTGTTTGGCGATTCGCCAATTAGTCTATGGGCTCGCCGACTTTACAGACTCCATCTTCATAATTTCTTGAGTCCAACAGTTGTCCAAGTCGAGCACGCCGACCTCTTTGGTGAGTCGCCGATTGGACATTTTGCTCGCCAACCACCACTTTTCAAACACATTCCACTTTTTTCACCTGCACAATCAACACACGATTATTCCAAGAACAAAAAAAAAGAACTAAAACTTGGGTTGCCTCCCAAGAAGAGCCTTAGTTAACATTGTGGCACGACGCAAGTCCTCACTCAAACTTCACTCCTGTGGTACATTTGAGAGAACACATGACCCATTTAGGTCTCCAGTAGCTGAATAGATATGGAATGGAAAGCAGTCATCTGATTCAACAGTGAGACATTATCATTTATCTCTTTCAACACTTTCTCATGTTCTTCGACTTTGTGTAGAATGAGCGAGGGTATCTCTTCTACTTGTCCACCTTCATAATCCTTAGGCTTTCTACGCTCGTGAGGGGTAATGTACCGATCTTTCTTTTTGTACAGTACTTCCAATTCCATGATCTTTTTGGCCAAGAGATCCAGTTGAGTAAATAGTGTGGCCAAAGCCTAGTCCTTCTCTGTCTCCTTGCTGGTCTTAGCCATATGATCAAGGAGTTGGGCTGCTATTGCATAGGGTAGTCATATGAGACCACCCAGAGAAAGTTGGTCAGCCACTCCTCCGTTCTCAGGACCAAGACCTCTATAGAAGCAATCCAGTAGCATTTTGTCTGGGATTCCATGAGTTGGACACTGCAACAATAGTGCCTTAAATCTCAGCCACAACTCATGGATTGTCTCACCCTCCAGTTGCCTAAAATTTAGGATGTTATACCTAAGAATCATCATTTCTGAAGGAGGGTGTTCCACTTGGGTACCATTGCTACAAGACATGCTCATTCCTTATGTTCTAAACAAGCAACACACAAACCAAAACTAAAAGTAAGTAGATTCAACTATGACTAAAAAGAACAAAATTCAACTTCACCAAAAGAGTCTCAAACAAGGACACTTCATCCAATTCTAAGTGTCAACGATCGCTAGTCAGTATATAACCCAACTAAATGAGTTGGGGTCGAATGCCACAGGGAGCGGTACGTGTTTGAGAATCAATAGGAAAGTGTGAACATGGTCCAATCAGTCATAGGAATAGAAATTATCGAATAAACACATCATTCAAATCAGGGGGTGACACGAATGTCAAATGGAGGATTTTGGTTTGAAATTATCAACTACAAACAGCAATAAACAATACAAATTAACAGCAGTGAGACGGGTTCTTGGGATGTGATTCGATTATAGGCTAATATAGACAAATGGGAAATCGCAACTATTAGAAAATAGCTAAATATTAGTGAGTAAGCTAGACAATAGAAGAGGTAAAATTTCTCTCGAATAATTTACCCCGAATCAAGTCGATTTCTCTCGAACATCAAGAAGTATGCAAAATAAGAACAGCCCACACCTTAGCCCATTCACTCTCTTGAGCTAATTGTGTGGAATTGGGTTTAGGATACACTCTCTCGAGCTGAATCCATGACAACCCAATACCCACAGACCATCAATCAATAATCTTAGTTTTAAAACCTCTCTCTCGAGCAAGCCAAAAACACAAGGGTAGAACTGCATTTGCGCCTACAATTCATAAATTAACCCACAATTATTGATTGAACTCACTTCTAAATAGCATTTAAACTAACAATTAGCAATACCCATAAACTAAATCAGCTCATAATCACACCCCAAGAATTGGGATTTTAGCTAGACATCATAAAAAGATAAAAATTGTTACCAAATTGAGTTTCCATTAACTGGGTAAGATTGATTTCATCTTTACAATGGTCCAATTCGAAGAATTTTAAAGACCCACTCCCAATTTCTCATAACTGAAAAACTTCAATTCTTCAAAGCTAAAGGAAAACTAGAGAAAACTTGTCTCACTGCTCAAAACGTAATAGAAATCTCTTCTAAAGAGTAATTCCTCCTAAACTAAATGTTCAAAAATGTATTATAGTCGTCAAAAATGTGTTGCGAAGAGTCACTCGGCGAAGTAAGTCGGGCTCGCCGAACCACTCGGTGATCCGCTCTTTGGTCATTTCCATTGCCTTTTTGCCTTGGTCTTCAGCATCCTCAAGGTTTGTAACTTTATGCGATCCAACACTGCATCGTGGAACCACTCGACGATCCGCCGACCGGTCCTTTCTCGCGCCAACTTGGTTCTTTCCTTCAGGGTTTGGCACACTGGAACTTTAGGCGGTCAAGTAGCCATTCGGCGATTCGCCAAGTGGACTTGGCGATCACCAGGCTTGATTTTCTTCATTCTTTCAGCTTGCTTCGTTCCTCTTTGCAAATAAGTGTCCTTGCTTTGTTCATCAATCCATATACGTGGAAATCAAGGGTTTTACATCAGTTATTGACACAAAACAAGCATTTGAGGACACTAAATCTATATAAATAAAGCCCTAAATGAGTCCAAATCTCTGACTCATCACTGATAACGCTTAAATTACCATAAAAAATTAAAAGAGTAAGTGGTCGTTGTCAATAAAAATACCCAATAAAGAGTCGGGGTCGAATCCCAAAAAGAATGCTTTATTGAAAAAAAATAACCAAGAAAATTAAGAATGTGGACCTATTCATTATAGTACTTTAGATCAAGTGGGTTGATTATTCAACCAAATTTACTAATATAGTTTGAAGTATCAAGTTTCGCAGTTAAACTAAATTCAAAAGTTCAAGCAATTAAGAGTAATCTTGGGGTGCGGGAATTGGAATTGATGTCACAAAAGGGTAGTTGTGTTGCTTAACCAGTGCGAAACAATCATTGATAGGTTGGGTCATCTCTAGTGACTCTAATAATCTTTCGTTCTCGTAGTCCTAATTGATAAAAACTCCTTTAGGTGTCATCTATGTGAATTATAAATCAACCTATTACCTTACATAACTTCTCTTTCTAGTAGATTTGGGCAAATAGATCTGAACCATATTCTCCCTTTCGAGCAAACCATAGAAATCAAAACTAATTGACATGCATTAAACTAATTACCCACTCAAATTGATCTCTTTTAAGCAACAATCAGATATCGAGAATAGGATTAAGTTTGCAATGTTAACTCATATATTAAACCCATGCAAATTAGCCTTAATCCATTAATACACAATAGTAAAACATAGCATAACACAATACCCACTACTAATCCTGGCAACGAAACCGGGAGGTGCCGGTTCCGGCTCCGGTCCGTCCCAATCCATTACCGGTTCCGGTTAGTCCCAGTTTGGTCTGAAACGTAGCGGGTGTGGGAGGGGTAACGGGATGGAAACTGGGATTTACCGGTTAGTCCCAGTCCGGTCTGGTAATTTTTTTTTTCTTAAATCTTAATTAAATTATAGCCGTTGAGAGTCGTTGGGCAACTGCTTTTGGGCCCCACCAACGGCTATTTCACCCCCAGAACTCCCCTTTACACCTCCCTACCCCCCCCCCCCAAACTTTCTTTAATACCCCAACCTTCTAAAAACTACATTTTCATCCTTTTTTTTAACTATAAATACCCCCAATCTTTCATTCTTTTCACTCACAAAAATATTATCTTCTACTCTCTCTACTCTCTAATCTCTTATTCTCGTTAAAATTACGAATTTGGTCTTTGGAAATTTGAGCTTCAAAATTCAACTTTCAATTTTCGGCTTTCGGTCATACACGTCTACTTTTTTAAGTGGACGTTTGGTACATTCGTTCCAACTTACTTTTCATTTAATTATTTATTTTGTGAGTAATTAGTCTCTAGTCTCTACTTATTTAGTTATTTATTTGTTTAAAACTTTGCATTACATTTTCGTAGTATATATGATTTACTCACTTTTTATATTTGAATATGGATTTCGGTAAAAACAATGTTGACAAGGGTAAAACAACCATAGTTGATTCGATCACTAATTTATGTTGCTTACAATCCAAGAAAAATAAAAAAACGGGTAGTACTTCTAAATCTAAAACTAAACAAACTTCTCAATTAAGAATAAATACGAATGATTATACGCATGTTGATGAAACTGTTTTTAATATTGATAGTAATAGTGGATTAGATCCTTATCATGAACATTTACAAAGAAGGTTTGGTAATTTTGCTGAGGAATTACCTGAAAATGATGAGCATGATGATGTTAATGATTATATTGATAGTTCTGATAATAATGTTGATGAATATGACGATGATGAAACTCAGCCAGCTGCGGCTACTCCCACTCCCAATCCCTCTTCCCCTCCCGCTCCCTTTCGTTGTCCTGTTCCCGTTCCCCCCTGCATCCTAGGACTAAGGTAGAACGCACTAAAAAATCAGTTGTGTGGCAATTTATGACTCAGAATGAAGATAAAACACAAGCTATTTGTAATAAATGTAAACATAGAATGAATCATAAAACTGTAGGAAAACAGGGTGGGACGGGACATTTGAGTAATCATTTAATGTGATATTGTAAAAATGAATTTTTGCATGCTAAAGCTGTAGCCGAAGCTAAAAAGAATGGTACCACCCTTCTTGAAATGTAGGAGTAGAGGGCTCTAATATGGTCCAAACACAATTAAATCCTTCTAATGTTTCTGGCTCTAGTATACAACGGTCATATAGTAGAGAAAAAG
>JAJOOR010022314.1:0-29576 GCA_036250505.1 Solanum acaule | reverse complement strand
AAACAAACAAAAGAAAAATTGTAAGTCACTTTGTTGAATTTTTTCGACTATTAATTTATATTTTTGACAGTGTATTACTCTAACTTATCAAAAAAATTAAAAGGAAAGTGCAAAAGAATTTTAAAAAGATAAATAATACGAGTGTTAGCGAAGAGAATGTAAACATACAAAATAATGTTTTCTTAATTTCTTCTATTTGATTGTCGTTAAAAATAATAAAATAATATATATTTGTTTAAAATTATACTTTTTAAGTAAAAATAATTATTTTTTAATTAAAAAAATTAACACATAATTTTTTCTTGATGAAAATTTGAGGCCCCAAAAATTGGGGGCCTAAGGCATGTGCCTTAAATTTATCAAGCAAGAGCAAGAGCCGGCACATTATCATCATTGAGATTGTCATCGTTTGCAACATCATCGAAATTCTCATTGTCTATGTCATCAACATTAGAATCTGTGTCGTCATCATCATTGGCATTGTCATTGTTTGCGTTATCATCACTGGAATCCGTGTCACATCATCAAAAAATTCTTGCTCTACTTGGACATTTTCATGTCCTCCCGACTCCTCATCATCGAATTGTTTTGTCGTTGGATTTAAATCCATTCGTTATGTCCCACATGTGTACATCATCAAAGTTGGAGATACTGAATAGACGTATCACTACTCCTTGAACCCAGGAGATTTTGCTGCATGGGGTGCAATAATTCGTAATATTTTAAAAACAATACTATCTACTTACTGGGAGATAAAGGTAATTTGGGAACACTAAGCATCAAGGAAAACTCAGCTGCACAGAGACCTAGTCGAAAATTTTATGGGAGACATTTTCCGAGTTCAAAACAAAGATCAATTCGAAAGGCATACACAGCAGAAGACGTCCATAATGGCGGAATGTTAGTTTTGTTTTTAAGTCGTGAAGAAGGGGATGTAGAGGTTTGGAGATACAAACTGAAAAGTGTTGGAGAGGGAACAACTAACAAGTTTAGACAATAATAAAACATTGTTTGTGAGCTCTGAAGGATTGTACTTGAAAACATGTGTTGTACAGGGGCTAGTAAACAAGATATACTTTTCAATGTTTCACGACAACAACAAGGGCGTTTTCTATTGTTTGGCCAATCGCAAATATTACTCTGTCATCGAAGCTTACTCAAGTTCAAATATTTTTAACTTAGTTCAACCAATTAAGGTCCTGCATTTATTTTTAAAGGAATCACAGGCAGACATTCGTTTGTATAAAAGTGTTGCGATTGTATATGTATATCGGTTAGATAATTGTATATATGTAACTACTATGTATATGTATCAATGATTGTGTTTGTATATCGGCATAAAATTTGAATTATGAATGCTTTTATTAGTACTTGAAATAAGCTTTATTCCTCCGGCTCCGGACCGAAAAGACCTAACGGACTAATCCCTTATCTAGGATCGTAGATGCTAACGCAGCTCCTGTAGGACTCCCAAAATAAAGAGTATCCTCACTCCACTTGAAAATTCGTGTAAAAGTGGCTAATTCGACTTTCTACCATTCTCGTTCTTGACTTTCAGCTCCATTCGAGTGAACGTCAATTTCTCGAAGGAGACTTTGAATGTGGGCTCTGGAGGCCTTCCAGCAAGGAGAAAGAGATAAAGAAGAAAATTCTAAAATTCCCACCGGAATAAGATATAAAATTAGCCTCAGATCGCGGTACTGGACTATATTTTCGTCATTTTCGGAAAGTGCACGGACAGCCGCCTATTTATCGTTCTCGCTCGGGAGCCAAAACGCTCAGCCTGGAATACAATCATGAAATTGAAAGTACCGAGCTCAATTAGGTTGACTTTGGAAAGGCCTATATAAGATATAGAAGGAAAAATATGAGAAAATTCAATAAATAAAGAAAAAGAAGAAGGCCCTACCCCATTTCCCTCCAGATTTCATCAAGTGGTCATGCTCGCGTGTAGGCAGCGTTGTCTGTCGTACCGTTGATTGTATACAATTGAATTGAAATAACCATTTGTATATCAAATCTCTCTCTCTCTCGCTTTATAAAACACAAATTATATGTTGTATAAAGCAAGAAAGAGAGAAAGGCAAAAGAGAACTGGTAAGGGAAGATCTGTATCTGTATAATTAAAGTGTATAGGACGAAAATATATGTATTTGTATTTGTATATATAGTTTTCTCTCGCTTTATACAAACACAAACACAATTTATACATTTGTGCTTATATAAAGTGAGAGAGGCGATCGAGATCAGGGAGAGTGGCGAGAGAGATTCTCTAGGGAGAGAGGTGAATGACATGTGTTTGCTACAAATTACAATTAAATGAAACTGTGGTTATAACATTTAATTTGAATTAATAATTTGTTATTTTATACAATTTATATATATATATTTATGTCAAACATAATACCACCAAAATTACTAATACACTCTATTCCACCTTATCATAATATGTACAATTTTTTTGATGAAATAAGCCGTGGGGCCGGCAAACGGAACTAAGAGCTGCTCAAGGCACCACCAGCCCTTGGCACAACGATCGGGTCAAGCAAAGCGATATTATTTTCAATTCATTTTTGAAACCCTGGGTACCAAGCAATCCGTTTAGATCTATTTCAGTTGCCAATGAAATGGAATATGGGTCTGCACTACCACCTTAGTTTACTAGACCTTGGGGAACATTCCCTACTAATATGCGGATTCTTCTTATGCTATTGCTATGGTGGTATACGCCATCGTCTGGGTCCAGTGTGCTTCTTTCACGACATGCTATAGTCCTGGGTGTCTTCTAGCCTTAGAAGAAGTCGTGTCCGCCCCCTGCATCTGCAACGTCCTCCTTTGATATTCTAATCTGGGAGAATAAAAGATTCAAGCAAATGTACTTGTCATGATGAACACGTCAGCATATACTAATTAATTATTATCAATCTAGTTACTAAATGTTCGAATTAGTCATTTATCCATAATGTATATTTGTACACATAATTAGATGGATTCAATATATAAATACGATTTTGCATAACTAGATCTTACTTAGCGTTTAATTAGTTTTGGGGACTTTAAATTTTTTATGTTGAGGATCCAAGCTATCTTAGTTGTTTTCAGCTAATATTAATTAAAGGATTTTAAAAAAAAATATACAATTAGCTAACTTATATTTAAAAATGAAAAATTACCTAATTATACAATCTTTTTCACTATATTTTCAAAAGTTCTCTACCATTTAAAAAAACTACAAAAATTCTTATTTTTCTCACCCTCTCTTCTATTCTTGGATACATCACTCTTCTTCTCCCCAATTCATGCTCAACTCCCTAAATTCACGCCTGAAATCACGCAATGTATCAACGATGTCCTCAAACTCATTATTATAATTGTCTTTGATTTGAAGTTCTTAAAAGGTTGAAGGATTTCTTCATCATTCTTTTTGCTTTCAATAGATTAGATTTTAGATTATTTTTTTTCAATTTTCTGTTGTTCATCTTAAACTTTCTGATACATATGGATTCTGATCCACCGTTTAGTATTGGTCTTACCAAATTAATTTACAAAGGGTAGATCTTGTCTTTCGTCCTTTTGATTTAGATGATGATGTTTTTCGTGAAAATAGATCAAAAAGTGGGAAAAGGTCGATGGTTTTACTACACAGTCGGCTTTCTCTACCCAAGGTTCAAATTTCTAGTATATCTAGTCGATATTTGTGTGTTTACTTATGTATCGTGATTATGTTTCAACTATCAGATACATAACAACTTTGTTTGTGTACAATGTATCTTGTACAAATATTATTATTGATACATAACCCCAACTATTTCAAACATAAATCAGTATGAATCTTGTTTATAGTTATGTATCTGATACATAACTATACTAACTTTCCTTATATTTTAGTACCCGATACATACATTACCCACTGTTATGTATTGGATACATAACTAAACAAAGATAATACAAAACTGACACAATACATATGGTTATGTAATAGAATTCATATACCAGATTTGTATTAGGTGTTTTAGTCATGTATCAGAATTACCTTCTACGATGTATCTGATTTCTATTTTTTACTTAATTTTATTAAATTTTTACATGATACATATATACAATACCCATTGTTATGTATCAGATACATAACTAAACACACCTAATACAAAGTTGACACACTACATCTGGTTATGTATCAGATTTATATTAGGCGTGTGGTGTGTTTAGTCATGTATCAGAACTTTCTATAATATATCTAATGTCTAATTTCCCCCTAAATTCATCAATTTTTACTCGATACATACGATACCCACTTTGTATTAGATGTGTTTAGTCATGTATCAGAATTATCTTTAATGGTGTGTCTGATGTCTAGTTTTTTCCCTTAATTCATCAATTTCTAATTCAACTACAATTGCTGATTTCAGATTCATAAATGAAATAGTCTCCAACAATGATTCCATCGCTTTGGCATCGTTCGTAATTTACTTCAGGTGCCCAGACTCCTTAATGACTTAGCATAAATCGATATATTCATAAAGTGTCTTCTCAAAAATTACGAACTTTTTGAATCAAAGTTAAAAGGGTGTTGGACGATTTGCTTGAACAATTTTGAATTATGAATTTTTGGATATGTTACACGTGATAAGGGATTGATTAGCAGTGATAACAATGTATTGTGTGTTTAATGCGATTGTAATTTGATTTTATGTTATTTTTACCTTTTTATATTATATTTAGCCCACAATCTGTCCTATAACAATGTCATAATACATCGAGTATACAGTAATATATAAAATTTTCAGATCTTATTTTGTATAGAAACATTTAAAAACTTGACATATACTATTATACACATAATACATAATATTATACAAAATTATAAGAGATATTCATACAACTATATACTATAGTATACAATATTATACTTTACTATAAAAAAACAGATTTCGTCTTCTTCCTTGAATTTAAGAATCATATTCATTTAAAACCACCTCAAAAACTATATCAAATTACCCAAAATTACATATTTAGGCTCCTCAATACATAATTACTATTTTATAATAATATCCACGTGAAACAGAGCTTATTTACGAAAATTTGATTTTCAAATTATGAAGCTTCAAGCTTCAACAATGATTGGATATAGCTTCAGTAGAATGTCAACAATACTTCATAGTAACTCCAATAACAGAGAAAAAATAATGACTTAATATACTTAATATGTAAATTTCTTCCAAAGCAAGGGTCATCACCAATTACTCAACTATATATACATATAGGACCATTTATTTCATTTCAATCAAAAAAATTAGTTAATTACCATTAGGTGAACAAAATCGAATAAAAAATCGCATCAAATCCAAATCGAATCAAACTGAAAGAAAAAAAATTGACTAGTGATTTGATTTGACTTGATATGATATGGTATTGGAAAACAAATTTGACTATACTTGGGATAGTACAGTTTTAACTCAAAAAAAGTCAATTTGAGGTAAAATCAACCCAACATTATTGTAACGACATATCCCATCATTATTCGAAAGACACCTCCTATGGAATCCCAATTTTTTTTTAAAAATACACTGCTAAATTAAATTTGGGATTACACAACAAAAACTTGATCTGAGTTGATGCATGTATCATGTATCGAGCCTACACCCTGAATGTGGCCGACACTTGAGAACTATTGTTGGTCCCAAGCGAACCCTTGGCCTGACTGATTACTTAGCAGAAGACTGACTCACGCATATATAAGCTTTAAAACAAAAATTAAATTAATAGTCTCAAAACTTCTCACTCAAACTATCTCAAAATAATATGAAAACAATAATAGTTTGCAAAAACAGTTCGAAAAGGAAATACTGAAAAAATCTTCAACATTATCTATCTATGAAGCCTTTATAGTTCAACATGGATGCAAGACAAGACTCATGACACCTCAAACTACTAAACTAAAAGACAAAAATGGAGTCCCCCGGAATGCAAGGAGGGCTCACCAAAAGTTGTCAAGGAATTTATTTGTCCTACTTTCTTTCTTATTACATTTATTTTTGTAAGGAATTTATTAATTTAACTTTTACCTGAAATGTTTAATATCATAATCTATTATTTTTCAAAAACAATGTTATCTACTTATCGGGAGATAAAGGTAATTTGGAAACACAAAGCATCAAAGAAAACTCAGCTGCACAGAGACCTAATTGGAAATTTTGTGAAAATATTTTTCGAGTTCAAAACAAAGATCAATTTGAAAGGCATACACAACAGAAGGCGTCGATAATGGAGAAATGCTAGTTGTGTTTTTATGTTATGAAGAAAGGGATGTAGAGGTTCAGAGATACAAAGTGAAAGGAAAAGTGTTGGAGAAGGAACAAATAACAAGTTTGGACAATAACAAAACACTGTTTGTGAGCTCTGAAGGATCGCATTTGGAAACATGTATTGCACAGGGGTTAGGAAATAACATATATTTTCCAATGTTTCACGATAATAACAAAGGCGTTTTGTGAAAGAATCCTCAATAGTTTGCAAAACAGTTCGAAAAGGAAATATTAAAAGAATCCTCAACACTATCTATCTATGAAGCCTCTATAATGAAACATGAATGTCGGGATACGACCCACAACACCTCAAACTGCTAAACTGAAAGACAAAAATGGAGTCCCCTGAAATGCAAGGATGGCTCACCAAAACCTGTCAAGGAATTTATTTCTCTGACTCTCTTTCTTATTCTATATAAATAAAATAATTTTTTTGTAAGGAATTTATCAATTTAACTTTTACCTAAAAAGACCATTTTTCATGTGTTTAACTCAAATTCAAAAATATTCTTACCGTCTTAATTCAGGTCAAATTATAATTTAAAAAAATTGATTAAAATAGAGAGAGTAATAAATAATTTAATATTAAATACAAACACCGACATAAAGTTAATAAATACATTTTTGTATTTTTCATTGAAATTAATTAAAGACAAATAATGAAGCAAATCCTTGATTGTATACTGTAGTTATTATTTTAAAATGAATTTGGGCATATCTCAATTTATTTATGCAATACAAATAACCGAACAGACTAAATAATCAAAGGGAAAAGAAAAAGAGAAAACAGTCAAATACCTCCTTAACCTATTACCCAATTCTGAATTACACATTAATATTTTACGAAGGTCCTATTACCCTCTTAAAGTATTTTAAACAAATATATTGATACCCTTAAGTACTGATGTGACACAACAAATGTGTTCACTTTCCTGAAGGCAAGTGTAAGGTAAATAAATAAGTCAAAATTAAATGATTTAATAACTATCCTTTCTTAATTGAATTTAATATAATTAATAAATAAATTTAATTAAGGCAAAATGGTCTGGTAGACCCTTGTACTTATATGTGTTTGTATTGTGAACCCTTCTACTTGCCCCTTTGTCATCTGAACCCCTAAACCCATCGAAACACAACATTTTAAACACATTTTTTACATAATTTTAAAAATAATTATAAAATGATACACATATACATAGTCACTCCACGTCATTTTTCCTTTTATTATATTAGATTAATGTAGCAACACTTTTCTTTCCAATTTTTTTTTTTTTTGCTATAACGGTCTCCATCCCCACAATTTCACTTCATCCCTTCTTCTAATCTTCCTTACCTTTTCCTTTTTCCTACTTCTTCTACTCTTTCCATTGAAGTAAAAAATGTTGGCATGACTTCTGATTGTTCACAATCTCGTCGGAGTTTGGAGTTGATTTTGAATTTTATCGGATTGGGGTTTTGGTGGTGACCGGTGGCCTAAGGAAGAGTGGGGGTCTAATTGTTTCTAGTTGTTCACAATCTCGCCGGAGTTCGGGGCTGGCGGCTTTAGGAAGGCCGAGACTTATTGGCGGAGTATTGGTTTGGTATTTTTGTTGTTGTTGTTGGTTCTCGCTTATAGTTGCTGGTTGAAGCTTGTTGGAGGCGGTGAGAATGAAGGCGTTTTGGTCAGAGAAGGTGAAGAGGACGAGAGGAAGGAAGTAAGTTTGTGTTTGGTTGGATCTGAAACAGGGGTCAATCTCGAAAATTATTTGAGTTTTTTGTTGTTGTTTTTGTTCAATTTTCAACTTATCTAGGTAGGTTTTTCAATTTATTTTCGCATTTATTTGTTGTTTAATCTGGATTTGATCTTCTATTTGTGTCTTTGTTGGTTTTGGGTTTTAGTCAATTACATTGATTTTCTTGAATTTTTTTGAAAATTTTCTTTGTTTTATGCTTAATGTTAGTGTAAGATGTTTGAGAGTATTGTTTGCCTTCCATGGTGTGTTTCATAATAAAGAGAGCAGTATAATGACAATAAACAATAGAGAAGAAATTTGGGGGGAAAAGATAAAAAATAAAAGGCTAAGAAAACCTTAAATTCTATGCAACAATGGTGTTAGATCCAACTAGGAAGATGATGGCTATATAAAAGCTCTAATGTGACTTTTAGACCCTTTTCCAAGGGTCTAATGCTCCTAATAGGTGTGTTTTACACGCACTCTGGTATTAGATGCCACATAGGATGTCAAGTTAGAAATAGTGTTTAAAATATTGTGTTTCAATAAGTTCAGGGAATCAGATGACAAAGGGGAAAGTAGAATGATTCACAATACAAACACATACAAGTACAAGGGTCCACCAGACCATTTTGTCTTTATACTCTCTCTCTAACAATTTCCCTCCTTTAATAATTACACATCTGCAATTAAATTTTTACATGGATGCCATGGCAAGCACCTATACAATATTTTATTTTTTCATTTTTTTCACTTTTAATCCACAATGAACTTTTTAATGACCAATCCCTTCAAATCTTTCATAAAAATAAACAACATAATCAAAAGAAAGTTAATGATAATCCTTTAATTTCTTGACCTCAATGAAAAATACTTTCAATCCGACATTTAAAATGATATTACAACTTCTGCTACAGAAATCTTTTCGATTATAGTAGCAGCCCAAGTTTCTTGATTGGAACTTAAAGTCGGTTTTAGAATTTGAAATTTGTGAGTTTCTTGATTGGAATTGAAAGTGGGTATTAGAATTTGAAATTTGGCAAAAAAAATTAAAAAACAACGGGAGAACCAACAGATGCAGAACTAGACAATAATGGCAGTAAGATACCATAATAAAAAAAATCAATATTCATGTCAAATTTATTGAAATCAACAATGACAACTAGATTTTGTACAAATAAATGATCGAAAAGATAGAAGAAAGATGAAGGATGACGGGTGTGATGGATATGGAGGTGGATTGGAGGACATTAGACATTTGGGAACAATGGAGAAAAAATGAACATCAAAATTGATGTATTTTGGTAATGAATTTTTTTTAAAAAATTTATTCTGAAAAAATAGGTGTCTGTATTACACTCAACAACAAAGATTTGGAGGTGAAATTTTAAGGATGTCAATATTTGTGTTTAAAATACTCTAGAGGTAATAGAACCCCTATGAAATATAAGTGTGTAGTTGAGAATCGGATAATAGGTTGAGTGGATATTTGGCTATTTTCTCAAAAGAAAAACGTAAATTAAAATTTCAATTTTTTTTTTAGAAAATAGGTGAGTGGTCTGACACTCTTGAGTTAGTAGTAATTTTCTTAGAAAAAATCCATGTCACTTGTTATTTGATTTAACCACATTGCAAATTACTTTCCTTTATTTATATACTAGAAGTGTCAACCTAGGCTTAAACTGATTAATTCCGAATTAGACAATAAAATAAAGATAATTATTGAAGTAACAAATATCGTAAAAAAATTGGTCATGAAAGACGTGATTTATTATATACTTAACAAGTGTCCACATTGCACACCAAAGTAATTCATGGAACAGGAAAATTAACATAAATTGTTTCTACTACAACTATTTATTTTAGGGAGAAGGCACAAGTACCCGCCTAGATTATGACCAAAATCCTAAAGACATATCTTAACTAAACTAAGGTTATATTACCCTCCTGAACTCATTTTATATATAATATTATACACCTTTTGGCTTATGTGGCACACCCCGTAACTCCACGCAGTTGAGGCGCGTGGAATATATTTGAATGCCACGTAAGTCATAAAGATATACAAAATTACAAAAAAATGAGTTAGGGAATAATAAAACCTTAATTTAATTAAGGCGTGTCTCTGAGATTTGGGTCATAGTCTAGGAAGGTACTTCTACCTTTTCCCTTTATTTTATAAATAAAAATTGAATGCCGAAAATCTGAATAGATGCCTAAAAAAATATATTATCATGTAATGTACATGTTTACGGCACATTACAAAAAATTATAACACTTGAGGTCTTTTAGTCGCAGATCTAACTCCTCTTGAAATTAATACTGACTCAACCGATGTTATGCACGTGATAAGTAATAATAATTTGGTCTATGATAATTGTTTGTTACTTAATGATGAAGCTGAAAATCACCAAGCTGTCCCACGTGTTTCAGAGCAGAATAGCCAAAGAAAACAGTTTTTGATGAACCCACCATTTGTGTTTGTTCAAAAAGAGGTGGGATCAGGCACAAGTATCTCTAGACTATGATCGAAATCTCAGAGACACATCTTAACTAAACTAAGGTCCTATTACCCCCTGAACATATTTTTTTGTAATTTTGTACACCTTTTGTCTTACATGGCACACTCCGTGACTCCACGCAATTGAGGCGCGTGGGAGATATTTAGATGCCACGTAAGCCAAAAAGGTGCACAAAATTACAAAAAAAAATGAGTTTAGAGGGTAATAAGACCTTAGTTTAGTTAAGGTGTGTCTCTAAGATTTAAGTCATAGTCTAGGGGTAATTCTACCTTTTCCCGAAAGAAGTGGAAGCAAACACTCTAGGAGCAAATTATGCTAGGATAACAAACAACCATACAGGGTCGGGATGTGATGTGACCAATACTATGTTTATCATAATGCTATGAGTAATAGATATAAATCCCTAGATATGACATATATTAGAAAGACCTCTTCTATATATCTTTTTGTTTACTAAATCAAGACATTTCTCCTTCGCATTCCTCATCATTAATAAATAAATAAAAAATGAAAATCGTTTTGACTCATATTGAGATCCAAGAAAGGGATGTATTTACCTTGGTATAGTTCACAATGCTTTTTCCTCCATTACCTTCACCACCTACAGGCTCAATGGCACTGTTCCTTCCTGCAATTCATCCCATCTTAAATTTTTAGTCACAATTCTGATTATAAACATCATCTTTTCCTAGCACAACAACAGAAGTTGCAAATTGTCCTGAGTACAAAATCTGTAAACACAACATCTTTTTACAACTCACATCTCCTTATAATTTCAGGTGGCTATGTTGCACTGTATTATATATATCCACTTATATATCAAGTCGAAATAAGCAAGAGCCAGTATAGGCAAGCATATGAAATGTTTCTATGAGATCCAATACCATTTTGTGCATCACTATTTAACATTAGAGTTTTTAAATCGAGAATGTAAATGTAGTATTGAAAAGAGAAGGGAGAAATGGAAACCATATCGATTCATATTAACCTTCAAAAGAAACATTTTTGAAGAAGACAATATGATAATTAGAAATAGAACATTGTGGACATTGAGAGAGCTTAAATTAGCAACAAAGCTACTTATTTTGGAAGCAACAATAGAACACTTATTTTAGATGTTTTAAAGAAAAATATGTAAGCAATTTTAAAGTGTCTGAGTTAAATTAAAAATTGTTTAAACACTTATTTTTAAGTTAAAATAACAAAAATAAGTCAAAAGTCATGAATTAAAAATTCTAACTTATGATTTTTTGTCTTATAAGTCATAAACTAAAAGTCAATCCAAACCTAGTGTGTTTCGCCAAACTTTTAAAAAGCCAAGAGAGTTCTTTTTTTTCCTACGAGATGTGATTATTTTCAATAAAAAATTAAAAATGTGGTTTATTTCGCAGCCAAAAAATTAGGTTTATTTCACTAAAGTCTACCTCAAGTCACTTGGAACACTATGTACCCGTACATAACTTATTGTACAATTAGATACACTAAAAAACTTAAATATATTGAGCCTAAACAGTTATGCCCTAAATTTTATGATCTTGCTTAGTAGAGTACAAGCATAATTGAATATTGAGTAGCTTTGAAATGATATCCAACGCATTTGTGAATTAGTTATACCCTTTACTCAGATCCAAAAATGAATACAATGGGAAATCCCCATTATATATGTCAGGGTACTGGCTCTGTATTAATTGCTTGTTAAACTGTAAATTATAATTTGCTCTGCCCTAGTTTTATAACATTTGCTAGTAGATACAACATTAGTTGAAATGATATTTGCACAGATCCAACAATTTATACATGGAAAATCCCCAATATGTCTTAGGGTTGTGGGTCTATATTCATTGCTTGTTAAACTGCAAATTTATCTTGCTCCGCCCTAGTTTTACAAGCTTAATTTGATTTTATGTGGCTTTGAAATGATAACCAATGCATTTGTAAATTTGTTAGACCTGTAGCATTGAAATGATATTTGCAGATGGAGAATCCCCGATGTCTTAGGGTTTTGGGTCTATATTCATTGCTTGTTAAACTGCAAATTTATCTTGCTCAGCCCTAGTTTTACAACCTTGATTGGATTTTATGTGGCTTTTAAAATGATAACCAGTGCATTTGTAAATTTGTTATAACCAGTGCATTTGTAAATTTGTTATACCCTTTGCACTAACCCAACAGTGATGGAAAATGTCCAATATAAGTGCTAGTGTTCTGGGTCTATAATCATTCCTTGTTAATATGCAATTTCTTGATCTGCCCTAATTTTATGATCTTGGCTAGTAGAAAAATAGTTTATTTGAATTTTCTGGAACTTTGAAATGATAACCAATGAATTTGTAAAATTGTTACCCTTTGATCGGATCCGACAATGAATACAATCGAAAATCCCCAATATGTGTGCTAGGGTTATGGGTCTGTATTCATTGCATGTTAAACAGCAAAGATCATCCTTACAAATATTTTCTTCTGTTGTGTTTTGGCAATACAACTAGAATACTTTTACTACTTGGCTACCAAACTTTCTGCATATAAACATAAAACTTGATAAATATATTTATTTACAACTAGATTACTTTGAGGCTACCAAACACAAAACTTGTTAAATATAATTATTTATAGACAAACACTCAGGTAGTTTGGTGCCTTTATAGTGAAGTGCCTGAGAAGATCTCCCTGTGAAAAATAAGGACATGTTAAAGTTGTTTGACATAATGTGAAGACAAGTGTTTGCTATTATTGTTAGCAAGTATCTTGACAGAGCTTTTTCTGTTTTAAAAAGTTGGAATGCCTGGGTGATTTCCTTAAGAAAAATTGTATAAGTTCAAGTAGGTAGATGCCTTTATAGTTAGAGATCACCTGAGTAGATATACGCCAGTAGTGTGCCCAATCAGACCCCCATTAAATAGAGGCATGACACGATGCATCAGCAATGCGCCCAATCAGACCCCTAATAAATGGAGGTCAGGTGCGACGCGTCAGCAGTGCGTCCAATCAGACCCCAATCCGTTTTTGTTCCTTACTTGTTCATTTGAGTCGAGCTTTCATTCCCTTCTTAATCCTAACTATCTAAACCTTCATAATTCACTGAGAGATCCTACATATATCCTAATCACGTCTCTTAATTTCACTTTTCAAATTAAAGTAAAGATTAAGAGCAAAATTCGAGAAACCTTTTTGAGTCACTTTGAGGAGTCTTTTTCAATCTTTTTAAACTTGGATTAAGACTTGAGTACTTGAGTATGAGGATGAGGAAAGTTGAGTTCATTTTTAAAAATGAGTATGAGGGGACTAAGTATACCCAAGCATGTAAAACTTTTACATTTAAAAAGAGAAGAAGAAACCTTATTTTCTAATTGAGTTCATGAGGAGTTTTGAGCATTATCTCTTTTAAGAGAGCTTTTGAGTAATTATCTCAAATTGAGGAGGAGATATGTTTTCTTTAAAACATATGAGCACGCATGAGTTATATATATTATTGGGAGGAGTATTGAGCACGCTCAAAATCCTCATAAACCATGTATGCCAATATGGGTAAAGGGTCATACTTTTTAGATGATTCCTTATTGCGTTTAAGCATAGATTAATGAATCCACTTAGTTGAGGATGTCTTATACTCCGGCAAGGTATAGGACAATTCTGGCAGCGTGGGCGAGACGATGTATCATCACATAGCTCATAGTGATGATTTTCGGTTAGAGAATCTCTCATATAAGAGTAAAGAGATATTATTGTATTTTTAAATACATTGAGTTCTTATTTACTGTTTCAAAAGCTTTCTTTATACTGCATCTTTATTGTTGCTTGAACTGAGTTGAGTTGAGATGAGTGAGTACGTTCTTCCTTTTTATCAATTCAAGCTTATGTATGTGCCTTAGAGTTCCCCTTACATGCTCGTACATTCAATGTACTGATGTCTTTCGGCCTGCATCTTTTCATGATGCAGATACAGGTATTCAGGGTAATCAACAGGCGTTCCGTTGATACCACTTGCAGTGCTAGAGTTTGATTGGTGAGCCTCCTTGTTTTCCAGAGGGATCCACACTTTACTTTTATTTTCAGTTTTGTTAAGATGATCGGGGGTTTTGTTCCGACATCCATCATAGTACTTAGAAGCTTCATAGATAGTAATAGTTGAGGAGTCTTGTTCCTTTTCCTTGTTATTGTTTCAAGACTTGAGTTGATTTATTATGGCTATTAGAGTGTTTTTCTAACAGTTATGAGTTTATATACCATTGAGACTATTGAGTTTTCTTGTTTTGTTGAAGTCTTATGAGTTAAGCTATGCAATTGTTTTCTTATGTTGCCAAGTAAGTCTTTCGCTGAGTATTGAGTCAGGCCAAGGGTTCGCTTGGAAACTAGCAATGGTTCTCGAGTGCCAGTTACGTCCAGGGTGTAGGCTCGAGGCGTGACATATACTAAGTTGATACCCTTCCTCGCAAATGATGATCAACTGGAACACTTACATTTCAGTGGTTTCTTGGCCAGATGTAAATTGCCTAACTTTTTTTAAGTCATTTTTTTATTTTTTAAAAGTTATTTTTTATATTTGCCAAACACTTAAGCCAATTCAAACACTCTCTTAATTCTAGATTTTTATTTTTACTTGTCACTTTTAACATATCAAGAAAAGACAATTATTTTTTTCATATTTTACCCTCAACATTAATTACTTACTTTTTAATTCAAAAATGATTTTCTAGATTTCTTATTGTTGAATCGCCACTCCTCAACTCTTCTCTTCTTTTTTTCGGCCATTTTTCTTTTATATATCTTTCATTTTTTGTATTAAAAAAATAATAAAATATTAAAATAGATACAAAATCTTTCGTTTTAGGGTTTTTAATTCAAATACAAAGGGTATAGTAATAATATTTTTAAATAAAATCAAACGATTCTTCCGCCTTTGTTTATCACTTGATTAGCGGTCTTTCTATCTTGATCCACACATCGGAAAGTTTCAATTTTTATGTTTAATTATTTTATTAAAGATAAAGTAAACATTTTAAAATTAAAAAAAGTATTTCACCTAATACTTCTTTATAGATGTTATTTCTAGTGTTTGTTTTGTTTATCCATTTAAATTGATATTTCATAACCATAACTTTTGTTGTCACCATTTATATTACTCTTTCTCAGTTTTACTTTATATGATGTGGTTTGACTTAATACAAATACACAAACTGTTGTGCATTCATTTATTGGGGTATAAAATTCACAAATTACTCCCTATGTTTCATATTAATTGTACACTTATCCTTGTAGTTTCACCTTAAATCTGGAGGGACAATAACTATGCAATATTTTAACAAAAGCCTAGCCGCATTATTGAATTTACCAACCAATAGTTTGATTTATTTTTATATAATAAAAATTTATATTTGTTATTATTATATATTTTACTTCTTTCGTCTAGCTTAATTTATATAATGTTATTAAATATATACTAGTATATTTGGGCGTGCTATGCACGGATTAAAAGAGCGGAGAAAGATAACAAAAATAAGTAGGGGTGTGCATCAATCAGTTCGGTTCTGTTTTTGTATTAACGGTTCGGTTTTTGGTTTTTAAATATGCTAACCCAATAACAAATCAATAAGATATTTTTTATCGGTTTTTGGTTGTTATCGGTATGGTTTTCAATTTACCCAATAAGAAAATGACTATAAAATATTATATGACTTCTCACTTCTCTAAATGCTTTGATATAGTGATACAAGAAAGATAATGATAAATTGCATCAATAAGAGAAAATATAGTACGAAGGCTATAAGTACATGTCACCTCCAAATCATAGTATGAAATTTCTGATGTTAATCAAATTACAGACCTTTACAAACTTGCAAAAGTTACAACCTACCATTACAAACTAAAACTAAAATCAAATAGTCCAATAAGACTATAACTAAAACTACAATCAAATAGCTACAATTGCAAACCCTTACTTTAGTCTTTAGGTTTTGAGTAAAAAGTAAAGACTAAAGCGGCCTAGTGTGAAGTGGGTAGAGTACTGATAATTTGATATAGTTATAGTGTCTAGTTATATATTAAATAATTAATATTTAATATTTAAGAAGGGTAAAGTTGTCACTCCCCGAGCCTACATCCTGGGCAGGACTGGCACTCGAGAACCATTGTTGGCCCCAAGTGAATCCTCGGCCTGGCTTAACTCTTAGCGGAAGACTTAAATAACAATAAAACAGTCTCAAAAGATAAAATCATGCAATAAACTTAGAATGTCTTAAAAGAAACATTCAACTAGCCCATATGGCAACTCAAGTCTCAAACATCAAAACTGAAATGGAAAGACTCAAGAACTAACATCAACTAACTATCTATGAAGCCTCTAACAACTAAGATGGACGCCGAGACAAGATCCACGATATCCTAATGAACTAAACGGATAAAACAATAAAAAGGGATCCTCCGGAAGCAAGGAGGCTCACCAACAACTCTGAATCTCAACTGAATCAACGATGTGCTGGATGTTGATCCTGGTTACCTGTATCTGCATCATAAAAGATGCAGGCCAAATGGCATCAGTACATTGAATGTACGAGCATGCGAAGGGAATACTAAAACAAGACATAAGCTTGAAAGGAGCTGAAGGAACATACCTGGTCACCCATGAGCCAAACATGTTTATTTCAGCGTGAATTCGTCCTAAAAGTTGAAAGTTTGAATGTTCTTGATATGTGTTCTTGAATTGCTTTTGTTCTTGATTTGGGATGAGATTATTGAGTTTCTTGAGATAATAGTTACGATTAGTAGAGTTGTTTTGAGTTAGATTCTTGTGTACAAGTTTTGGGTATCTGAACCTAAAGAGAAATTGAGAAAAAGGACCGACTTTAATAGAATTAAGATCAAAAAACGAGTTGGAAAATTCGTTGGGAACACCTGGGGAAGGGCTGTCGCGGTGAGCCCCAGATGCGCTAGAGTGGCTGGGGCGGCGCTCCAGAAATGGATCTCTGAACTTTTGGGGCAGACGCGGCGCGCCAGCAGTGCCCAGGGTCGTCCGCCCCCACCTGTGTTTCGTCGTTTAGCCTGTTTGAGTCCTTCTAAAGTGACCTAACTTCCTATCGATTTTAACTACTCTAAATGACTTCTAAACATCTAGAAATCATCCGGAAACATGAATCATAACCTTGAATCCATAAATTTAAATTCAAGGAAAGTTAAGAGCAAAGTCTAGAAAGTTCTTAGAGTCTTTTGAAGAAGTCTTTTGCAAATGCTTTAAACTTGTTTTAAGACTTGAGTTTTGAGTTGAGTAAAGAGTAACAAATGAAGTTCATTTTCTTCAAAAGAGTATATTGGGACTATGTATTCCCAAAGAGTAAATGTTTTCACATTTAAACAAGAGAGGAAACACCGATTTCCAAAAGATCCTCTGAGCTAGTTTTTGAGTAAAGAGTAAACGTTTTCACATTTAAGCAAGAGAGGAGACATTGATTTTCAAGAGAGCCTTTGGGCTAGTATTTGAGCAATTATCTCAAATCACAGAGAGAGTTATGTTTTTAAAATATGAGCTAATTATATTTTTGGGAGTAGTATTGAGCACCGATTTGGGGACAAGTTGAGTTAAGATAATTCATGGTCTCTATAAACCGTGTAGCCAACACGGGTAGAAAAGGGTCATCCTTTTTAGATGATTTCTTAGTGCTTTTTAGCATAGACTAGTGGATCCACTTAGTAGTTAGGTTCTATACCCCCGACAAGGTATAGGACGGCCCTAGCAGCGTGAGGCAAAACACTGTATCATCACATAGCTCATAGTGATGGTTGTTGGATAGAGAAACTCCCACAAAAATATTTTGTATTCTTACATATACAGAGTTATTTGTATTTTCATATACAAACTTAGTTATTGTTGTATTTTTCAATACACAGAGTTGTTATCCATGTTTTAAAAGTTTTTCTTTATATTGCATTTATATTATTGTTTTATATTAAAATGAGTTGAGTTGAGACCAGGTATGTTCCTTCAGTTCCTTTCAATGTATTGATGCCATTTGGCCTACATCTTTTATGATGCAGATACAAGTAACCAGGATCAGCATCCATCGCATCCTTGATTCAGTTGAGCTTCAGAGTTGTTGGTGAGCCTCATTGCTTCTGGAGGATCCCTTTTTATTATTTTATCCGTTTAGTTCTTTAGGATGTCGTGGATCTTTTCCCGACATCCATCTCAATTTTTAAAGGCTTCATAGACAGTTAGTTGATGTTAGTTCTTGAGTCTTTCCATTTCAGTTTTGATGTTTGAGACTTGAGTTGCCATCTGGGCTAGTTGAATGTTTCTTTTAAGACATTCTAAGTTTATTGCATGAGTTTATCTTTTGAGACGGTTTTATTGCTATTTAAGTCTTTCGCTAAGAGTTAAGCCAGGCCAATGATTCGCTTGGGGCCAACAATGATTCTCGAGTGCCAGTTCATCCCAAGGTGTAGGCTCGAGGCATGACAAACTTGGTATCAGAGCTCAGAGTTTAAGAGTCCTAGGGAGTCTATGAAAGTTGTGTCTGTAGAGTCTTAGGTATCGGTATGAAGTGCGCCACATCTATAATTAGGAGGCTGTGACATTTAGGAACTATCTCACTTCTTTCATACTCATTTCGTGCGATAAAGGTTATCTCTAAAAAGTTTCTTCTAATTCGTGCTTGCGCATGACTTTCAGATTATTCCTCCACGAAGAGCTGTCAGAGGTTGTCCCGCTAGAAGGAATGTTGAATCACAGGAACAAGGGGTACCTAATGCACCTCAAGTGCAAACCCAAGGAGAGGTCACCAATGGTGAGTTTTGGGAAGCTATCTGGATGTTGAGTCAACATGTGACCAATCAAGTTGGACAGAGAGAGAATCGACAGGAAGTGGCTAATACTTCTAGGATCCATGAGTTCTTAAGGATGAATCCTCCAAGCTTCATTGGTTCAAGTGTCACTGAGGATCCATAAAACTTTGTTGAAGAGCTTCAGAAGGTTTTTGAGATTATGCACATTGTTGATGCTGAGAGGGTAGAATTAGTTGCATACCAAATTAAAGGTGTCACTAGAATCTGGTTTGATCAATGGAAAAAGAATAGAGCTGAAGGTCCACCACTTGTGAGTTCAACTTTGTTTGAAGAGGTCTTATTGGGGTGTTTCTTTCCTCGTAAACTGAGAGAATCAAAGGTACGAGAATTTCTTATTCTTAAGTAGGAATGTATGAGTGTTCATGAGTACTGTTTGAAGTTCACCCAACTGTCCCGCTATGCTCCGGAAATGGTTGCTGACATAAGAAGCATGATGAGTTTGTTCGTTGTTGGGTTGTCTCGTGAAGGCAAGGAAGTTATGCTGATAGGAGACATGGACATAGCAAGGTTGATGATCCATGTGCAACGGGTTGAGGAAGATAAGCTGAAAGATAGGGAAGAGTTCTGAAACAAGAGAGCTAAGATAGGGAATGAATCCGAACAGCAGAAGAGTAATCCCAACCGGTCATTTTTCTAACAGAAAAAAGGACATGCTCCATCATCTGCTAGTGCACTTGCACCAAGGAACAAAGGTGAGTTTCAAAATCAGAATTCACATAATTTTAGAGCTAGACCTGCGCATTTTCAAGGTAGTGTGGCACAAGGGGGTAATAAGACTCATGCATGTGCTAAGTGTGGTAGGAGCCACAAATGGGTGTGTCGTGATGCCTCTACTGGTTGCTTCAAGTGTGGTCAGAACGGTCATTTTATGAAAGAGTGTCCTAAGAACATACAAGGAAATGGTAATGGGGGCAATAAGGCCCAATCTTCTTCAGTTTCTCCACCAGATAGAACTGCATCTAGAGGAGCAACTTAGGGGCAGGCGGAGGAGCAAACCGTCTTTATGCTATGACTAGTCGCCAAGAGCAAGAGGATTCGCTAGATGTTGTCATTGGTATGATCCAAGTCTTTAACTTTGATGCTTATGCTTTGTTAGATCCAGGAGCGAGTCTATCTTTTGTAACTCCTTATGTTGCGATGAATTTTGATGTTCTTCTTGAGCCCTTCAGTGTCTCTACACCTGTTGGTGAGTCTATTCTAGCAGAGAGAGTTTATCGTGATTGTACCATTTTCTTCAATCACAAGAGCACCATGGTTAACTTAGTTGAGTTATATATGGTAGATTTTGATGTCATTCTAGGTATGGATTGGCTTCATGCTTGTTATGCCTCAGTTGATTGTAGAGTTCGAGTTGTTAAGTTCCAGTTTCCTAATGAGCCAGTTATAGAGTGGAAAAGTAGTTCAACAGTGCCTAAGGGTCTATTATTTCGTACCTTAAGGCGAGAAAGTTAGTTTCCAAGGGGTGTGTTTATCACTTAGTCTGAATTAATGACTCTAGTGTTGAGATACCTCATATTCAGTCTGTTCCAGTAGTAAAAGAGTTTCCAGATGATCTTCGGTATAGATATATTTCCCTATACTCGTCCTATATCTATTCCGCCATATAGGATGGCACCAGCAGAGTTAAAGGAGCATTTGAAAGATCTCCTTGAGAAGGGTTTTATTCGACTAAGTGTCTCACCTTGCGGCGCTCCGGTCTTGTTTGTGAGGAAGAAGGATGGTTCTCTTAAAATGTGCATAGATTACCGTCAGTTGAACAAAGTTACTATCAAGAATAAGTATCCTCTTCCAACAATTAATGATCTCTTCGATCAACTTCAGGGTGCCACTTGTTTTTCTAAGATAGACCTGATATCTGGCTACCATCAGTTGAAAGTAAGGGAATGTGATATTCCAAAGACAACTTTCAGGACCTCTATGATCATTATGAGTTCCTAGTTATGTCCTTTGGTTTGACCAATGCTCATGCAACATTCATGGACCTTATGAATAGAGCATTCAAGCCTTATTTAGATATGTTTGTTGTCGTATTCATTGATGACATACTAATCTATACGAGGAGTGAGGAAGATCATGTTAGTCAACTCAGAGTAGTTCTCCAAACTCTAAAGGATAAAGAGTTGTATGTTAAGTTCTCTAAGTGTGAGTTTTTGCTTAAGTCTGTGGTATTCTTAGGCCACATTATTTTCGGTGATGTAATTAGAGTTGATACACAGAAAATAAAGGCAATGCAGAATTGGCCTAGACCCACATCTCTAACTGATATTAGGAGTTTCTTGGGGTTGGTTGGATATTATAGAAGGTTCGTCAAGGGGTTCTCATCTATTTCATCCTCATTGACTAAGTTGACTCAAAAAACAGTGAAGTTTTAATGGTCTGAAGCTTGTGAGAAAAACTTTCAGGAATTGAAAAAATGGTTGACTACTGCCCCAGTATTGAACTTACAAGAAGGTTCGCAAGGCTTTGTGGTATATTGTGATGCATCCAGAGTTGGATTGGGTTGTGTGTTAATGCAGAATGGTAATGTTGTAGCTTATGCCTCCAGACAGCTGGAAGTTCACGAGAAGAATTACCCAACCCGAATCTAGAGTTGGCTATTGTAGTATTTGCTTTAAAAATATGGTGTCACTATCTTTATGGTGTTCATGTAGATGTGTTCACCGACCATATGAGTCTTCAGTATGTGCTTAGTCAGAAATGACTTAATCTCAAATAGAGAATGTGGTTAGAGTTACTCAAAGATTATGATATGAGCATTCTCTATCACCCAGGTAAGGCTAATGTTGTTGATGATGCCTTGAGTAGGTTGTCTATGGGTAGTACCGCCCATGTTGAATAAGAAAAGAGAGAGTTAGCAAAATATGTGCACAAACTTACACAATTAGGAGTTCGACTAATGGATTTCACTGAAGGAGGAGTAGTGGTGATGAATGGGGCTGAATCATCATTAGTGTCTAAAGTGAAAGAGAAACAAGACCAAGATCCTATTTTGCTTGAATTGAAGGCAAATGTTCATAAGCAAAAAGTAATGGCTTTTGAACAAGGGGGAGATGGTGTATTGAGGTATCAAGGTAGATTGTGTGTACCAAGGGTGGATGAACTCCAAGAGAGGATCATGGAGGAAGCTCATATCTCTAGATATTCTATCCATCCGGGTTCCACAAAGATGTATCGTGACTTGAGAGAACTATACTAGTGGAACAGTATGAAGAAAGGTATCGCAGAGTTCGTTGCTAAATGTCTGAATTTCCAACAAGTTAAAGTAAAGCATCAAAGGCCCAGTGGTATGGCTCAGAATATAGAACTTCCAGAATTTAAGTGGGAGATGATCAATATGGATTTCATTACTGGCTTGCCACAGTATCACATGCAACATGATTCCATTTGGGTGATTGTTGATCGAATGACTAAATCAGCCCACTTTTTACCGGTAAATACTACCCATTCAGCAGAGGATAATGCAAAGTTATATATTCAAGAGGTAGTAAGACTTCATGGAGTTCCAGCTTCGATTATTTCAGATAGAGGTGCACAATTTCGGAAGTCCTTCCAGAAAGGTTTGGGTTCAAAGGTCAACTTGAGTACTGCTTTTCATCCTCAGATAGATGGTCAAGCAGAGTGCACTATTCATACTTTAGAAGATATGTTGAGGGCATGTGTGATTGATTTCAAAGGTAATTGGGATGATCATATACCTCTCATTGAGTTTGCTTATAACAATAGTTACCACTCTAGCATTCAAATGGCTCCGTATAATGAGGCCTTTTATGAGAGGCGATGCAGATCTCCTATTGGATGGTTTGAAGTTGGTGAAGTTGGGTTGATAGGACCAGACTTAGTTCATCAAGCTATGGAGAAAGTGAAAGTTATTCAAGAAAGGTTGAAAACAGTGCAAAGTCGTCAAAAATCCTAGACTAATGTTAGAAGAAGAGAATTAAAGTTTGAAGTAGATGATTGGGTATACTTGAAGGTTTCACCCATGAAGGGTGTTATGAGATTTGGTAAAAAGGGGAAGCTTAGTTCCCAGTATATTGGTCCTTACCGAATATCCAATAGGATTGGTAATGTAGCTTATGAGTTTGAGCTACCACAAGAGTTAGCAACAGTTCATTCAGTGTTTCACATTTCTATGTTGAAAAAGTGTATGGACGGTCCTTCACTGATTATACCAATTGAGGATATTGGTATTAAGGATAGCTTGTCTTATGAGGAGATTCATGTTCAGATTCTAGACTGCCAGGTTTTGCAAATTGAGAACCAAAGAGGTAGCTGTAGACATTGAAATTTTGCAGACTCTACAAGACATGTTCAATTCGAATTGAGACTCTAGAAGATGTGTTCAGTTTCAATTAGAATTCTTGGAGGCTACTCAACCATAAACCCTAGTTTATGCCTATATAAAGGGTACTAAATTTCCTTAAAAGGCATCTCAAAATATCTCATAAACTCTTGGGTATTTTTAAAGATCAAGATCTCGAATATTCCACAAATTAATGGAATATTCATATAAAGATCAAACCTAAATCATCCTATTTCAAGGAAGCTACATGGGAGGCTGAGGAGGACATGAAGAAGAGATACCCACATCTCTTTGAGCCCAAAGACACTCCAGATCAAGGTACTAATTTTCTTCTTAGTACTCTTTAATTGAGATTTGCTTGTTGGGTGTTTGAGCTGAATTTTAGATGTTACACCCTTAGTCCACTTAGAGTAATCTCATTCGAGGACGAATGTTTCCAACGGGGAGATATTGTAACACCCCACTATTTGAAAGTGATAAAATTAGAAAGAACCATTTTTGGAAAGAATGAAAAATCTGAAATTTGGCAAAGTTATGTTAAGTATGAGTTTTGGGTCAACTTCAAATGACCATAACTTTGAGTACAAGATTATTTAGGTGGCAAATAAGATGTCAAATGAAAGGTCTTGGAATTATCTTTCCAATGCCACCGAGTTTGCTAATTTTCGAGCTCATATAAGGGTGCCCGTTCAAAGTTGGGATGTCTAGATAAGGAAAGTTAACCGGATTTTAAAGGGGTATTTTGAACTTTTCCATACCCAATTAATTTATTTTGTTTTTGGTAATTAAGTAGGGTCTAAAATGAATTGGTTCATTTTACGCACTCAAAGATTTCATGCTAGAGTTTTTAGAGAAAGAACTCAAGAGGAGAAAGAAAAAGAAAAGGTCAAGATTCGTCAAATTCTTGCGATTTGGTTGTGGATTTCATCAAGGGTTAATCCCTACGAGGTATGTGATTTCACATAGCGTTGGGTTCGTTCACCCACACTCCAAACATGTTTATTTCAGCGTGAATTCATCCTAAAAAGTTGAAAGTTTGAATGTTCTTGATGTGTGTTCTTGAATTGCTTTCATTCTTGAATTGGGATGAGATTAGTGAGTTTCTTGAGATAATCATTATGATTAGTAGAGTTGTTTTGAGTTAGATTCTTGTGTACATGTTTTGTCCATCTGAACCTAAAGAGAAATTGAGAAAAAAGATCGAATTTAATCGAATTAAGATCAGAAAACGAGTTGGAAAATTTATCGGGAACACCTGGGGAAGGGCTGGCGCTGCGTGCCCCAGATGCGCCAGAGTTGCTGGGGCGCCGTGCCAGCACTGCACCTGAAATGGGTCTCTGAATTTTGGGGGTTGGCGTGGAGCGCCAGCAGTGAGCCCGGGTCATCCGCCCCCACCCATTTTTCGTCGTTTAGCCCGTTTGAGTCCTTCTAAAGTGTACTAACACTTCCTATTGATTTTAACTACTCTAAATGACTTCTAAACATCTAGAAATCATCCAGAAACATGAATCATAACCTTGAATCCATAAATTATAATTCAAGGAAAGTTAAGAGCCAAGTCTTGAGAGTTCTTAGAGTCTTTTCAAGAAGTCTTTTGCAAATGCTTTAAAATTGTTTTAAGACTTGAGTAAAGAGTAACAAATGAAGTTCATTTTCTTCAAAGTATATGGGGACTATGTATTCCCAAAGAGTAAATGTTTTCACATTTAAACAAGAGAGGAAACACCAATTTCCAAAAGAGCATTCGAGCTAGTTTTTGAGTAAAGAGTAAATATTTTCACATTTAAGCAAGAGAGGAAACACTGATTTCCAAGAGAGCCTTTGGGCTAGTTTTTGAGCAATTATCTCAAATCACAGAAAGAGTTATGTTTTTAAACATTTGAGCTAGTTACATATTTGGAAGTAGTATTGAGCACCGTTTTGGGGACAAGTTGAGTTCAGATAATTCATGGTCTCCATAAACCGTGTAGCTAACATGGGTAGAAAAGGGTCATACTTTTTAGATGATTCCTTAGTGCTTTTTAGCATAGACTAGTGGATCTATTTAGTAGTTAGGTTCTATACCCCAGGCAAGGTATAGGACCTCCCTGGCAGCGTGAGGCAAAACGTTGTATCATCACATAGCTCATAGTGACGGTTGTCGGTTAGAGAAACTCCCACAGAAATATTTTGTATTCTTACATACACAATGTTATTTGTATTTTCATATAAAAACTAAGTTATTGTTGTATTATTCAATACACAGAGTTGTTATCCATGTTTTAAAAGCTTTTCTTTATATTGCATTTATATTATTATTTTATATTGAAATGAGTTGAGTTGAACGCTATGTGAACTCACATACCTCGTAGGGATTAACCCTTGGCGAAATCCACAACCAAATCACAAGAACTTGACAAATCTTGACCTTTTCTCTCCTTTCTCCTCTTGAGTTCTTTCTCTAAAAATCCTAGCGTGAAATCTTTGAGTACGTAAACTGAACCAATTCAGTTTAGACCCCTACTTAATTACCAAAAACGAAATAAATTAATTGGTTATGAAAAATCCAAAATACCCCTTTAAAATCCGGTTAACTTTCCTTATCTAGACAGCCCAACTTCGAACGGGAATATTTCCCTCATACGAGCTCAAAAATTAGCAAACTTGGTGGCGTTGGAAAGATAATTCCAAGACCTTTCATTTGACATCTTATTTGCCACCTTAATCATCTTGTACTGAAAGTTATGGTCGTTTGAAGTTGACACAAAACTCATACTTTACATAACTTTGCCAAATTTCAGATTTTTCATTCTTTCCAGAAATGGTTCTTTCTAATTCTAGATCTTTCAAATAGCGGGGTGTTACAAAAGTAGTAAATTATTATTGTCTTATTGAGTTATCGATTTAACCAATAACCCAATAGTAAAAACCGAAACCGAACCAATAACCCAATAACTTTTTTTTTAAACCCATTAAAAACCCAATAACCCAATAACATTTTTTCGATTCGATTTATTGATCAGTTCGATTTTTGCACACCCCTAAAAATAAGTATATATGAACCATGTGTGACATATCACAAATTTTATATTCTCATTTCTTTGACTTCCTTCTTTTTAATAATAAGATATGTTCTATTCAAAACAAAAATAATAAGTAATAAGATATGAACAACTTATGTTGCACTGGGGCGTTAATACATCTATATAATAAATAATTGTGTTCATACACATCAAGAAATTATCATCAATATATTGCATGCGTCAACTAAGTTATACAACAATCAATATTTTGGAAATTATAATCTAGAAGTATGTTGATCTGGTATTCTCACTCAAAAATTGGCGTCATGCTCAAAGTTTCACCACTTGCACATGTAAGCGCGACCGAGCTAGAAGTTCATATATGGTTCGTCGAGCTCAGTTATTTTTTCTCAAGTTAAGAAAATAATTAAAATATATTAAATTCAGAATTCAATTATTAGTAATTGAAATTGTCATTCTAAAATTCATCCGAACACATAATGTTAAAATTTTAACTCCCTTTATATTGATGCAAGTATATCGGTTCATTTAATAGTGAATGCACGTCAAATGATGATAAATTTTATTTTACATAAATATGCCCTTTAATTTGGCTTCAAATCACATTTATGCCCTTCAATTTTCGGTGTGCACAAGTAGACACTTAGATTTGTATAAAGTTGAACAAATAGACACACATGTCCTACATGGCATCCTACATGTCATTTTTTATCCTACATGGTGTCCTACGTGTATTATGTCGGATATAAAAACTTCGATTTTTTTTTTCGAAAAAAAGAACTCAAATCTAAATCCGTTCCAAATAAATCGGATTGAATAGTTTTTTTTAAGTTCGGTTTCGAATTAATGGTTTGGTTATTTCGGATTTTAGTTTTTGAGCTAATAAGTTGAGTTTTTTTCTTCTTATAAAAATGAACACCCTAATAAAGTATTCATGTCAAATTGCCTTAATAATTTCTCAATTCCATCACAATCATCCAAACAAAATGTTCATTCGAGCAATGAATCATTATCAAGGAAATTCCAAATTTAAATAAAAAGTACGGAAAAGGGTCAAAACTACCCTTAAACTATCCGAAATAACTTAAATATACCCATAAACTATATTTGAGCTCAAAAATACCCTTTCGTCAAACTATTGGGCCACACCTACCATTCTAGTTAACATAAGTATCCATATGTGTATTAAATGCCACATGGATGCCACATGTGCATGCCAAACAGACCCCACCCCCACATAGACGACTACGGAAAAGGGTCAAAACTATCCTTAAACTATTCGAAATAGCTTAAATATACCCTTAAACTATATTTCGGCTAAAAAATGCCCTTCCCGTCTAACTATTGGACCACACTTGCCCTTTTGTTTAACAAAAACATCCATGTGTGTGCTAAAATGCCACATGGACTCCACATGTGCACGTCAAACTCACCCCACCTCCACATAGACGACTTAAAGCCCTAATTTCACTATTTTCCCCTCATTTCATCTTTTCCTTATTTGGGTATATCTATATGAATATACAATATACATTGACTCAATTCAATTCTATTTTATTTCGATACTAATTTGTTGTACTTTGAAGATCACAACTTAAACAAAATTCAAATTAATTCTGTTTTCTAATCCTTAAATCATCTATTATATTAAATGTTTCTTTAACTTTCCATAAAATCTAAAACTTCCTTTCAATCATTTAGAGCATCTTCTAGATTAGGGACCACAAAAGCTCAAAACTTGAACAAAAATAAGGTAATTGGTAAAAAAAAATTAAATTAAGAAATCTATAAAGACTTACTAGGTCTTCGTTGATGTAGTAGCAATCGAAGGCGTCATCCCAGTCATTCGTCAAGTTTTCCTCATTAGCGAAATCGCCGACGTTGATGTGGCGGAGCTTTGTAACAACCCTCAAAATGAAGTAGGATAAAGTAGAGCCTCACATGGGTTTTATGCATTAATAACTTGTCAAAATAATGAAGAATAGCCTTTTTAGTCAGTTTTAAAGAGTTTGGAAGTCAAACGTCAAGGAACGACCAAGACGTTCGTAAACTAGTCTTTTACGTGTTGTTGTGTTCTAGTATGTTGTTCATGTTTTATGTGTTGTTTGGAGTCTAAAATCAGTGGAGGTGACCCTAGTGTCTTAATAAATGTTTTTAGGGTCAAAACGTCCGGGTACGACTCCCCGGGACCACCCTAAGGGTTCCCGAGGAGGACCCCAACCCTTGGCCAAACAAGCTGCCAAGGCAGCTTGAAAATGCTCATGGAGGGAGTATGTCCGCGTCGCGGACTAGCTCCACCATAGACCAAATTTTTGGTCTGCGTCGCGGACGTGTCACAGACGTGTCGCGGACTCTACTGTCTCGAAATTTAATTTCCAGAAACTTGTGGGAACACCCCCGCGTCGCGGACTTATTTCTAGACGAAATCTATGAAAATAAAACTCAAGTTTGACTTGTTTAAAAGGTCCAACTAAGTGAGGGGTAGTTTGGGTACTTTGGGAAATTATTATAAACGGTTATTCTACCTATTTTAGGGTATTTAAGTTGGTTAAAACTCAAAACCTAGAATTAGACCTCATTATCCAAATTGAACCTTCCCTCTCAAATAAATTTTCTCTCTAGAACTCCATGGAAGATATTGATGAAGCTTCAAGCTAGGGGATGGGCTCCTACTGATTTCTCCTTCAAATTTCTAAGGAAATTAATCACAAAGGTATGAGGATTTTATCTTTGATTCTTCTTTCAATCAAAGAGCCAAATCAAAGTGATTTCAATGTTTTTCAAAAACACTAAAAACCCCAATTTCAATTCTAAGCTTGGGTTCTTGCATGAAAGTATTTCAAATGATGATTTATGTTAATATTGATGGTTTTAAGATAAAA
>JAJOOR010022313.1:0-35630 GCA_036250505.1 Solanum acaule | reverse complement strand
CTCATTGTTTTCTCTAGTAGCCAAAATCAAGAAATCACAAGCATACCATTCCATTTCTCCACTAGTCACATGTCTTGATTTGACATTCCATTTCTTCTCATCATTGTTGTAAAAGGCTAATTCAACACAAGTTTGAAATTTTGGTTTGATGTTAAAATGCTCAACATACCCATCTAAGTATTGAATATATTCATTTTTTTACAAATACTTAGGTGATGAAGTTGCATGTGGCATAGAAGGCAATGAACAAAAATCCTTAGATAAATGCAAGTGAAGTCTATCATAAGTCTTTTTCTTCCACAAATAGGCACAACAATCTTCTTTTTCTAACACAACATTTTTTATGTCCAATTTGTTCAAACAAGCCGAAACAGCTATACCTGATGGACCTGCTCCAACCACAACAACTTCAACTTCTTCCTTTGAAAAATTATCCATTGCAGGATTTTCAGAAAATTAAAGAAAAGTTTTTTTTTAGTATTGTTCAAAAACAAATTGCAACAAGATTTCGATAAAGGGAAATATTTAGACAATGTATATGGTCTTCAAAAAGGATAAAAATGATAGTTATTTATTTTTGCCTTTATTTTAGTATTAGAAAACAATAGTATTGTAAAAATTGTTGGCTTTTAAAAGGGGTGAATGGAAAATGAAAAGTTGTGACTTCTATGTGACCAATACTTTTTTATCTTTGTATTTTTCACCGGATTTATAGTCACTTGAATAAATCATTTCACCATTGAAATTGTCTATTCCTACCACCTTAGGAATATAACCTCATTGATTTCTCTAGTAGCCAAAATCAAGAAATCACAACCATACCATTTCATTTCTCCACTAGTCACATGTCTTGATTTGACATTCCATTTCCTCTCATCATTGTCGTAAAAGGCTAATTCAACACAAGTTTGAAATTTTGGTTTGATGTTAAAATGCTCAACATACCCATCTAAGTATTGAATAAATTCATTTTTTGACAAATACTTAGGTGATGAAGTTGCATGTGGCATAAAAGGCAATGAACAAAAATTCTTAGATAAATGCAAGTGAAGTCTATCATAAGTCTTTTTCTTCCACAAATAGGAACATCAATCTTCTTTTTCTAACACAACATTTTTTATGTCCAATTTGTTCAAACAAGCCGAAACAGCTATACCTGATGGACCTGTTCCAGCCACAACAAATTCAACTTCTTCCTTTGAAAAATTATCCATTGCAGGGTTTTCAGAAAATTAAAGAAAAGTTTTTTTTTTGAGTATAAACAAATTGCAACAAGATTTCGATAATGGGAAATATTTAGACAATGTATATGGTCTTCAAAAAGGATAAAAATGATAGTTATTTCTTTTTGCCTTTATTTTAGTAATCGAAAACAATAGTATTGTAAAAATTGTTGGCTTTTAAAAGGGGTGAATGGAAAATGAGGAGTTATGACTTTTATGAGAAGTTGTGACTTTTATGTAAAGTGTCAACTTTTATGAAGAGTTTTGACATTTCTTATGAGTTGTGACTTTTATGAAACGTTGCAACTTTTCCATAAGGTTTTGACTTTTACCAAAGGTTATGACTTCTTAGTTCTCCCAAAGGGTTGTGACCTTTTCAATAAGGCACAATAAGCACATGTTCGCACTGCCCTTTTTGTCTATAAATAAAGGGATTTCCTCTTATTTTTCAAGAACGAAGTTTCTGAATTTCAGAACTTCTTCTTCTTCTCCACTAACAAATTCTAGTGTACTTTACTGTCGTTGAGTGGTTCATTGACACCATGATTTTATGTACTAATACACCGGTATGTAGGATCATTCTACTATGAGAAGAATATTCCATTAACCTTGGGTACTTGAGGGAATAATCTCCTTAAGGAAACATTGGGGTTCAATAGGATCGATACTCTTTCTAGAGAAAATATTTTATCAGGTTCTTTTTTATTTACTGGTTTTAAGTTTCTAGTTCGAAAATATTCTTTAAACTTTATTGTTTCTTATCAAGTTCTCCAGAATTATTGTTCTAAATATTTTAGTGATACATATTAACAACAATTGTATGAAATTATTCTACTGTTGGTATTTATTTTGTGTTCTACTTTGTTGGAGAAAAAAAAGAATGAGAAAGAGAATCATTTTATTATACGATAAAAGAAATTTATGATGAAAAGTACCACTTCAATATGCTACATGTCTGAATATTCACAATCTCTAATGCTTTAACTTATTGAGTGTGGCCGAGCAAGAAGAGAGCCAATAGTTTCAGGTGCAAATTCCAATTAATAGATTGTCGTCAATAAAGAGATTTTACTTATTCAATTTGGTAGTGTACCAAATGGGTCATATTTTGAGAAGTGTGAATTCCCATTTTAAAGATGTTCAAGGACATTTTAAATATTATTTTACGGTCAAGTTTGGTGACTAAAATTGGTATAGTTTTCTACTCTGTGTGAAATTTGATCGTGTATGATTTTTGAAAACTAAAAACTTCTGATTTTCTACTCCGTTGGTTTGAAGAATATAGAAACTTCACCGAATAAATCAAATTGTGCATTCCTTTGGTTTGAAGAATATAAAAATTTCACCAATTTATTAAACACTCTATTTGAATGAATATTTCGACTTGAAGAGTATTAAACTTTGCATAAAAACTTCACAACATTCAATGTTTATTTGGTTGATAATTTGTAGAATATAAAAAAATCATTGTTAACTAGAAATAAGTTGTATACAGATTTATTCTTTATTGTTAGTATTTTAAATACTAAATTGTCTGTCTAATATTAGACAGGAAAAAAATGGTTACATAAAGTCAGTGAATTTGTGCCTGCAATGTCTATGGATTGAACTTTGATAATTTGTAAAGATTTTAAAAGGGAATTGAAGCACTAACAATTCTTTTGTAGAATATTATCTCTAAAAGTGGCTTCATGCTGCCAATTTGTATTTTGATGGTATACAAGTTGAAAGTATGGTAAATTATTTTAAAGTACTTGAATTTTTTTTTTGAGATTATATTTGAAATGGGTGTCTAATTTAAACGTTGTAGCACAAAATATGAAATTTAATGACATTTTTGTATTATGTTAGACCCACAAAACTCTTGGAGTATATTTGATAATGTGGTTATTGATTTTCTACTAGTATATCATATGACTAGAGTATAAAACAACCAAATTAAGTATATACTTCTTCAAAAGAGTAGTGTTCTCTTATGAAAGAGTTTCACTTAAAATGTTGTGATTTTTCATAAAAAGATTTGTCTATTAAAATACAACTACTTGTATCGACATGAATATTTGTGAAAAATCATATGTCATGTTTGTGTTGTAAAGGAAGTATTTGGGTCATATTTCCCTTATTGAACCCGATGAGACTATGTTCATATGTAATACTATAACCACCAAATTATAGCTTATGGAAAGGTCCTTCTGAAAAGGACATCTGGCAAGGTGTTGGCTCTAAACAATGTTTGTATCTAACAATGTTATACAAAGTAAAGAACAAAAGTCACCTCACAGAGTGTCTTTTCAAACTCAATATTTCTACTTGGCACTAGATATTGTTATGTATATTTGCTTAATGATAAGGATGAAATAATAGAAACATCTAGGCAATATAAAAGTGAAGTTGAAATTTAGTTGGATAAAAAGATATTGCCCATACTCACCTCAATCTAATGGAATTCCGGAAAGATAAAACCAAACTTTGAAGGAAATATTGAATGTGTTACTTATAAGTTCAGGTTTACCACAAAATTGTGGAGGGAAGCTATCCTAATGCAAAAGGGAACAACAAAAAGATTCGTTTGTTCAGAAAGGGAGCAATAGAAAGTTTTCTATTCAGGCTTTAGTGTATCCTAATAAAGAATTGCTTGTCGCCCCTTAATGTATATACTCTTGATCTAATGCTTTTCAAGACAGAGTCTATTCCATATGAGAAATGAAAAGTGTAGGGTTGTCTAGTCAAACTCCAAGTTCATATCCCCAAAAGGGTCAAAATAGAACCCAAGACTGTGGATTGTATGTTCATTGGATATGATACAAACAGTAAAGTATGTCAATTTTTTATTCAAACGTCTAAACAATCAGATAATCATGAAAATATGCTAATTGAATCAGATGTCATTAAGTTCTTTGAACACAGATATCCATATGAAACTAGACTTAAGTCTCATACATTCAAAGAAGCTATGTCTTATGTGGACTCATCCTTTTGGAAAGAGGCTGTCAATTGTGAGATTGATTCAATCTTGAGCAACCATACTTGACAGTTGATTGACCTTCCTCCAGGAAATAAACATTTGGTATCAAGGTGACTCTTCAAAACAAAAATAATGTTGATGGAACTATTGACAAATACAAGGCAAGATGTGTCGTCACAAGCTTTAGATAAAAATAAAGCCTTAATTATTTTGACACATAATGGCCACTAACTAGGATTACATCCATTCAGATGTTAATTGCACTAGTTGTGGTATATGACCTACAAATTTGTCAAATGAATGTGAGCACAAATTTATTAATTGAAGTTGCTAATGTGATCTTAGGTATAAGAGTCATTAGGACTCCACAAGGATTAGCCTTTCACAGTCTCATTACATTGAAAATCTACCTGACAATTTCAAGTATTTGGATTTTAATATTGTCAATGTAATATAAGAGAGTAGAAAGAACTTGAGGAACTATGATCGTATTTCCCTCTGATGCATTTGTGGTTACAACAAAAATATATATACATGTTTTACTTTATGAGATGTCTATGAAAATAAGATAACTGATACTAAATGATAACCACTACATAAGATAGAGTTCTACCGATGATAAACTAGCGAAATGGATAATGAGAGGCAGAGAAATACAGGGAACTAACACACCCCCCCCCCCCTCAAGCTGATAACAGAAGGTAGTGAAGAAGGAGCTTGTCATGAAAATAGAGATATGATTTTGAACTTGACGACTTTGTCAGAATATCAACATGTTTGTCAGCGCTTGAGATGAATTCTCACGAACAAAATGATAATCCAGCTCCACAAGTTTGGTTTGACAATGAAAAATGGAATTTGAAGAAAGGTAGATGGCATCAATGTTGTCGCACCAGAGAGTTGTTGGGAGGGTATTCAAAACTCTAAGCTCCTTAATTAAAAATTTGAGCCACAATACTTCAGATGCGACGTTTGCCAAAGCTTTGTATTCAATTTCAGTAGATGAATGAGCAACACCGGGTTGCTTTTTCGATGACCATGAAATTTAGTTGGACCCCATATATACTAGTTATCCGCTAATGGATCGTCTATCATCTGGGAAGCTAGCCCAGTCACTATCCGAGAAACTTTGAAGCTGCAAGGTTCAATTTTTCTTGAAGAGTAAACCATGAACACTGGTGCCACACAAGTAACGAAGGACTAGTTTGATTACATGCCAATGAGCATCTATTGGACAGTGCATAAACTGAGCAAGCTTATTGACTAAAAATGCAATGTCGGGGTGGGTTAGAGTGAGGGAGGTATTAGAGTTCCCCAATGATCTTTCTATACTGTTCTGGATTTGCAAAAGAAGTACCCATGAATTTGTTTAAGTTCGGCGAGATATCTATAGACGTGGAGCATGGTTTTGATGTCCACATATTTGTTTCAACTATCAAATTTTCTACATATTTCTATTGAGTGAGCAAGAAGCCTACAGTGGATAATTGGAAATTGGAAATTGGAAATCTGAGAGAGATTAGGATAATTACTTGAAGATGGTGTTGGGAATCTGAGTCCAATGAGGAGTTGCGACAATTCAGTCTTGGCATTTGCATCAATATATGGGGTTCTGAGAGAGATTAGGATAATTACTAAAAGATGTCAAATTTTCCGTTCAGCAGTTCCATTTTGTTCATGAGTATAGGGGTATGCTATGCAATATTGAATACTAACTGATTGGAAATATTTGTTAAGTTTTTGATATTCACCTCCCAAATCTGAATTGAAAGCTCGAATTTTCGCACCAAACTGTCTTTTAATTAAGCTTTCAAAATTTGAAATATGTTGTAGACTTCACTCTTTTGTTTTAAAAAATAAACCCATGTAAAACGTGTAAAGTCGTCAACAAATAAAACTAGTATCTATGGCCAAAATGAGATTAAATAGGTGCAGGACCCAATACATCTGAGAAAATTATTTCAAATGGAGCACATGTTCAACAGAAACAAGAGGAATGCAAGAAAGTTTGCGTAATAAACAACTGGAACATGGATTTAACTGACTAGTAGCAGTAGAATGCTATTATTCAAGCCCCATTGCTGTCACGCCCCGAGCCTACACCCTGGAGGGACTGGCACTCGAGAACTATTGTTGGCACCAAGCGAACCCTTGGTTTGGCTTATCTACTCAGCAGAAGACTTTACTTAACAAAGACAAACCCATATAACTAAGAATGTTAATAAGAAAGCATTCAACTAGCCAATAAGGCAAACTAAAGGCTTTAAACAATATCTGAATGAATAAGACTAAAGAACTATAGCTACTCGTCTATGAAGCCTCCTAAACAAAGAGGGATGTCGGGACAAGACCCCCGATCAGCCTAACAACTGAAATACTAGAAAGCAATGTAAAAAGGATCCCTCTGGATAGCAAAGAGGCTCACCAACAGACTCTGAGTGCTCAACTGGATCAATGAGGCACTGGATGATAATCCTGGTTACTTGTGTCTGCATCATAAAACGATGCAGGCCAAATGACATCAGTACATTGAATATATGAGTATGTGAGGGGAATACTAAACATAACATAAGCTTGAAAGGAATCTGAAAGAAACACTTACCTTGGCTTTACTCAACTCAATATAAAGCAACAATACACATGTAATATATGGAAAGCTTTTAAAACAGTAGAAAGTAACTCAGTTTGTTAAAGAAATGCAATAACAACTCAACCTACTCATATAATAAAGTAATATAATTTATGTGGGAGTTTCTCTAATCGAGAACCACCACTATGAGCCTAAGTGGTGATACAACATCTTACCCACGCTGTCAGAACTGTCCTATACTTTGCCGTCATATAGAACGCCTTAACTAAGTGGATCCACTAGTCTATGGTAAAAAGCACTTAAGAAATCATCTAAAAATTATGATCCTTTACTACCCATGATGGCTACATGGTTTATGGAGACTTGAGTTATTATGAACTAGCATCCCCACATCGGTGCTCAATACTACTCCCAAAATATACTTAGCTCATATGTTTTTAAAACAAAACTTCTTTCTTTGGTTTGAGATAATTACTCAAAACTTAGCTTAAAAGCTCTCTTGGAATTGATGTTTCCTTTCTTGCTCAAATGTGAAAACATTTCTAACTCTTGGGAATACTTAGTTCCCGTATAATCTTTGAAGAAAAGAACTTTAACTCTTACTCTGCACTCAACTCAAAACTTAAGTCTTAAAACAAAGTTAAAACGTTTGTGAAAGACTTTTGAAATACTTTATGAACTTCTCTTGACTTGATTCTTAACTTCTAGACTTGACTCTTGACTTTCCTTGAATTGAATTATGGATTCAAGGATTGTGATTTGTGATAGGAAAGATCTCATGATGTTTAGGAGTGTTTTTAGATAGCTAAAATGAGAAAAGATCAAGAAATCACTGTTTGGAAACAAGTCCACGATGTGGAGATGTATTTAAATATTTGATCGTGAAATTAAATTTTGAAATAGAGGAGTCCGCATCCTAACCGAGAAGAGGAGGTGATTTTTGTGCACTGGGGGTGCAAGTCTGCGACGTGGACTTGCGTGCTGAAACCCGCTCGACTTTTTCCTCCTTCGTTTTCTCATTCCAATTCGCCTAAGTTCGATTCTTTTCATCAATTTCTCTTTAGTTTCAGATACCTAGTATATATATATATATACAAGAACCTAACTCAAAACAACTCTTAAATTGATACAATTCCATAAAGAACTCTACAATCCCATCAAATCTCAAGAACTAAGCAAACTTCAAGAACATCATACTTTCAACTTTCTAGAAACGAATTTCGCTGAATCAAACATAATTGGCACGTGGGTAAATGAACCCAATGCTATGAAAGTCTCACATACCTTGTAGGATTGAATCCTTGGCGAATTCCACAACCAAAATCGCAAGAACTTGACGAATCTTGCACTTCTCTTCTCCTTGCTCCTTTTTTCTCTTCTTTCAAAGCACTAGCGTATTTCTTAATAGCGTAAACTGAACTAACTCAGTTTAGACCCCACATAACTTACTAAAAATGAAATAATTTAATTGGGTAAGGAAAAGACTAAACTACCCTTTAAAAAATCCGGATTAGACTTTCCTTATTTGTACAACCCAACTTCAAATGGGCATAACTCACTTATACGAACTCGGAATCGCGCAAACTCGGCGGCATTGGAAAGATAATTCCAAGATATTTCCTATGGTATCTGGAAGCACACCTAAATCATCCTGAACTAGGAGTTATGGTTGTATGAAGTTGACTATACCCAAACTTAACATAACTTAACAAATTTCCAGATTTTTCATTCTTTCCTAAAATGACTATTTCCAATTCTAACTCTTTCTAGTTCTTTCAATTAGCGAGATGTTACAATATCTCCCCCTTGGTAACATTTGTCCTCGAATGAGATTACTCTTATAAGGCTATGGGTGTAACATCTAACATTCAGCTCAAACACCCATCAAGCAATGTAAATACAACATGCCAACTTATAAATTAAAGAGTACTAAGACGAGAATTAGTACCTTGATCTGGAATTGCTCCGGTCTCAAAGAGATGTGGATACCTCTTGTTCATATCTTCTTCAGCTTCCCAAGTAGCTTCCTCAACAAACCGGTTCCTCCAAAGAACTTTGATTGATGCTACTTCCTTAATCCTCAACTTGTGAACTTGACGATCTAGAATCTGAACCAGAATCTCCTCATAAGATAAGCTATCCTTGATACCAATATCTTCAGTTGGTATGATAAGTGAAGGATCTCCCATACACTTCTTCAACATGGAAATATGAAATATCGGATGAACCGCTGCTAACTCTTGGGGTAGATTTAACTTATAAGCTACATTACCAACCTTTTTGGATATTTTGTAAGGGCCAATATACCGGGGACTAAGCTTCCCCTTCTTACCAAACCTCATAACACCCTTCATGGGTGAAGCTTTCAAGTATACCCAATCATCTACTTCAAACTCTAACTCCCTTCTCCTAACATCAGTGTAGGATTTCTGACGACTTAACGCTGTTTTAAACCCTTCTTAAATCACTTTCACTTTCTCCATAGCTTTATGAACTAAGTCTGGTCCTATCAACCCAAATTCACCAACTTCAAACCATCCAATAGGAGATCTACATCTTCTCCCATAAAGAACTTCATAAGGAGCCATCTGGATGCTAGAGTAGTGACTATTGTTGTAAACAAATTCAATAAGAGGTAGGTGATCATCCCAGTTACCTTTGAAATCAATCACACAAGCCCTCAACATATCCTCCAAGGTATGAATAGTGCGCTCTGCTCGACCATCTGTCTGAGGATGAAAAACAGTACTTAAGTTCACCTTTGAACCGAAGCTTTTTTGAAAAGATTTCCAGAACTGTGCTGTAAATTGGGCGCCTCTATCTGAAATAATCGAAACTGGCACCCCATGAAGTCTAACTACCTCTTGAATATAAAACTTAGCATAATCTTATGTTGAGTGGGTAGTCTTTACTGGCAAAAAGTGGGATGATTTTGTCATTCTATCAACAATCACCCAAATAGAATCTTGCTGCTGTGAGACCTTGGTAAGCCTATGATGAAATCCATATTGATCATCTCCCACTTCCATTTCAAAAGTTCTATATTCTGAGCCAAACCACCGGGCCTTTGGTGCTCTACTTTAACTTGTTGGCAATTCGGACACTTGGCCACAAACTCTGCAATGCCTTTCTTCATACTACTCCACTAATAAACTTCTCTCAAATCGCAATACATCTTTGTGGAACCCGGATGAATGGAATATCTGTAGCTATGAGCTTCCTCCATGATCCTCTCTAGGAGTTCATCCACTCTTGGTACACACAATCTACCTTGATATCTCAATACACCATCTCCCCCTTATTCAAAAGCCATAAATTTCTATTTATGAACATTTGCCTTCGATTCTAGAAAAATAGGGTCTTGGTCTTGTTTCTCTTTCACTTCTGACACTAAGGATGTTTCATCCCCATTCATCACCACTACTCCTCCTTCTGTGGAATCCATTAGTTGAACTCCCAATTGTGCAAGTCTATGCACATCTTTCACTAACTCTCTATTTTTTTCCTCAACATGGGCAGTTCTACCCATAGACAACCTGCTTAAAGCATCAGCAACAACAGTAGCTTTACCTAGGTGATAAAGAATACTCATGTCATTATCCTTGAGTAATTCTAACCACCTCCTTTGTCTGAGATTTAGCTCTTTCTGAGTAAACACATATTGAAGACTCTTGTGATCAGTGAATACATCAACATGAAAACCATACAAATAATGACACCATATTTTCAAAACAAACACTACAACAGCCAACTCTAGATCATGGGTTGGGTAATTCTTCTCATGAACTTTCAACTGTCTGGAGGCATAACCTATAACCTTACTATGATGCATCAACGCACAACCTAAACCAATTCTAGACGTATCACAATATACCATAAAACCTTGAGTACCTTCTGGTAAGGTCAACACTGGGGTAATAGTTAACCTCATTTTCAATTCCTGAAAGCTTTTCTCACAAGCTTCAGACAATTGAAACTTCACTGTCTTCTGAGTTAACTTGGTCAAATGTGATGAAATAGATGAGAACCCCTCTATGAACCTTCTATAAAAGCCATCCAAACCCAAGAAACTCCTAATATCAGTTAGAGATGTGGGTCTGGGCCAATTCTGCACTACCTCAATTTTTTGAGTATCAAAATTAATTCCATCTCCACACACAATGTGGCCTAAGAATGCCACAGACTCAAGCCAAAACTCACACTTAGAGAACTTGGCATACAACTCTCTATCCTTTAGAGTTTGGAGAACTATTCTGAGATGACTAGCATGATCTTCTTCATTCCTCGAATAGATTAGTATGTCATAAATGAAGACGATAACAAACATATCTAAATAAGGTTTGAATACTTTTTGCATAAGGTCCATGAATGATGCAGGCGCATTGGTCAAATCAAAAGACATAACTAAGAACTTATAATGACCATAATGGGTCTTGAAAGTTGTCTTTGGAATGTCACATTCCCTTACTTTCAATTGATAATAGCCTGATTTGAGATCTATCTTAGAGAAACAAGTAGCACCCTGAAGCTAATAAAAAAGATCATTAATTCTCGGAAGAGAATACATGTTCTTGATGGTAACCTTGTTCAACTGGCGGTAATATATACACATCCTAAGGGAACCATCTTTCTTTCTCACAAATAAGACCGGAGCGCACCAAGGTGAGACACTTGGTCGAATAAAGCCCTTATCAAGGAGATCTTTTAACTATTCTTTAAGCTCTTTCAACTCTACTGGAGCCATTCTATATGGCGAAATAGATATAGGATGAGTATCTGGAAGAATGTCTATGCCGAAGTCTATTTCTCAGATCATCTGGAAACTCTTTTACTACTGAAACTTATTGAATAGGAGGTATCCCAACACTAGAGTCATTAACTCGGACTAAGTGATAGACACACCCCTTGGAAACTAACTTTTTTGGCTTAAGGTACGAAATAAAACGACCCTTAGGCACTGCTGAACTACTTTTCTACTCTAAGACTGGCTCATTTGGAAACTGAAACTTGACAACTCGAGTTCTACAATCAACTGAGGCATAACAGGCATGAAGCTAGTCCATACCAAGAATAACATCGAAATCTACCATGTCTAATTTAACTAAATCAACCATGGTCTCCTTGTGATTGATGGAAATGACACAATGACGATATACTCGCTCAGCCAGAATAGACTCCCCAATAGGTGTAGAAACACAAAAGGGTTCACAGAGTTTCTCAGGAAGAACATCAAAATTATTTGCAACATAAGGAGTCACAAAAGATAAACTTGCTCTTGGGTCTAGCAAAGCATAAACATCAAGAGTAAAGACTTTGATCATACCAGTGACAACATATGGAGAATTCTCTTGCTCTTGACGACTAGTTATCGCATAAAGGCTGTTTGCTCCTCCGCTAGTACCGAAAGTAGCTCTTCTAGGTGCTGCCCTATCTGGTGGAGCAACTGATGAAGATTGGGCCTTATTGCCCTGATTCCCATTACCTTGCCGGTTCTTGGGGCACTCTTTCATGAAATGACCCTCTTGTCCACACTTGAAACAACCTGTGGAGCCATCGCGACACTTACTTGGGTGGGTTCTACCACACTTAGCACATGCAGGAGCCAGTTACCTCCTTGTGCCACACTACCCTGATATTGGGCAGGTCGATCCCTGAAGTGCTGTGATTTCTAACTATTGTACTTACCTTTGTTTCTTGTGAAGGTGCACTAGAAAATGATGGAGCAGGTCCCTTTTGCTTTCGCTAAATGGACGAACGGTTCACATTACCTCTTTGCTGCCCAGACTCATTTCCTGTCTTCGCTTTCTTGTTTCTAAACTCCTCCCTATCACTCAGCTTCTCTTCCTCAACCTGCTTCATATACACCATCAACCTTGATATATCCATGTAATATATTAGCATTTCAACCTTACCTTCCTTACTCGACAGACGAGACAGCTCAGCAACAAACAAGCTCATTCTACTCCTCATATCCGCAACCATCTTCGGAGAATAACGGGATAGTTGGGTGAACTTAGGCACATACTCATAAATGCTCAAAGAATCCTGCTTAAGGGTAAGAAACTCTCATACCATGGCCTCTCTCAGTTCTCAGGGGAAGAAATTCCCCAAGAAGGCCTCCTCAAAACATGCCCAACTCGCAGGTGGTGCTTCCTCAACTCTACCCTTCTTCCACTGGTCAAACCAAGTCCTAGCAATATTCTTCAGTTGATATGTAGCTATTATACTCACTCAGTATCGACAACGTGCATAACATTAAATACCTTTTGCAGTTCCTCAATAAAGTTCTCTGGATCCTCAGTAGTGCTTGAACCAGTGAAACTTGGAGGATTCATCCTAAAGAACTCTCGGATCTTCAAAGTATCAGCCTCTTCTTATCGAGCCCCTCTTTGTTGCCTAACCTGGTTAGTCATAGCTTGACTTAACATTCTTATTGCTTCCCTGAACTTAATATTAGTGATTTCCCCTTGGAGCTGCATTTCAGGTGCATTAGGTACCCCTTGCTCCTCAACGTTCCTCCTAACAGGACGACCTCTGACAGCTCTTCGTAGAGGCATGATCAACTGAAAAATACGCTCAAGCACGAATTAGAAGGAGACTGTTTAGAGATCAAACTCTAACGCACGAAATGAGTATGAAAGAAGGGAGATAATTTCCTAACTGTCGCAGCCTCCTAATTATAGATGTGGCGCCTTTCACACTGATAACTAGGACTCTACGGACACGACTTCATAGAATCCCTAAGACTCTTGAACTCTGGGCTCTGATACCAAGTTTGTCACACTCCGAACCTACACCCTGGGCGGGACAACCTTTCCCTTTGTCTTTACTACTTGATCGGAGGGTTTATGGCCGCTTTCAGAAAACTCATATTAAGCACTGCCCCAGCATCAACTAGTACAAGGAGGAGGCACGATAGCGAAGATCAATCCATCTCAATGCGCACTCGAGAACCATTGCTAGCCCCAAGTAAAACCTTGGCATGACTTATTTACTCAACGGAAGACTTAACTTAACAAAGACAAACCCATATAAATCAATAATGTTAATAAGAAAGCATTCAACTAGCCAATAAGGCAAACTCAAGTCTTTAAACAACATCTGAATAAATAAGACTAAAGAACTATAGCTACTCATCTATGAAGCCTCTAAAACAAAGAGGGATGTTGGGACAAGACACCCGATCATCCTAACAACTACAATACTAGAAAGCAATGTAAAAAAGAGCCCTCCGAAAAGTAAAGAGGCTCACCAACAGACTCTAAGTGCTCAACTGGATCAACGAGGCACTGGATGATGATCCTGGTTACTTGTGGCTGTTTCATTTTATGATGCAGGCCAAATGACATCAGTACATTGAATGTACGAGTATGCGAGGGGAATACTAAACATAACATAAGCTTGAAAGGAATCTTAAAGAAACACTTACCTTGGCTTTACTCCACTCATGAATAACTTAACTCATTATAAAGTAGCAATACACATACAATATATGGAAAACTTTTAAAACAGTAGAAAGCAACTTAGTTTGTTAAAGAAATGCAATAACAACTCAACTTACTCACATAATAATGTAATATAATTTCTGTGGGAGTTTCTCTAACCAACAACAATCACTATAAGCTTAAGTGGTTATACAGTGTCTTGCCCACGCTGCCAGAACTGTCCTATACTTTGTCGTCATATAGAACACCTTAACTAAGTGGATCCACTAGCATATGCTAAAAATCACTTAAGGAATCATCTAAAAACTATGATCCTTTACTACCCATGATGGCTACATGGTTTATGGAGACTTGAGTTATTATGAACTCGCATCCCCATATCGGTGCTCAATACTACTCCCAAAATATACTTAGCTTATATGTATTTAAAAGAAAACTTTTTTTTTGGTTTGAGATAATTACTCAAAAGTTAGCTTAAAAACTCTCTTGGAATCGATGTTCCCTTTCTTGCTCAAATATGAAAACATTTCTAACTCTTGGGAATACTTAGTTCCCATATAATCTTTGAAGAAAAGATCTTTTACTCTTACTCTGTACTCAATTCAAAACTTAAGTCTTAAAACAAAGTTAAAACATTTGTGAAAGACTTTTGAAGTACTTTATGAACTTCTCTTGACTTGATTCTTAACTTCTAGACTTGAATCTTAACTTTCCTTGAATCGAATTATGGATTCATGGATTGTGATTTGTGATAGGAAAGATCTCATGATGTTTAGGAGTGTTTTTAGATTGCTAAACATGAGAAAAGATCAAGAAATCACTGTCTGGGGACAAGTCCGCGACACAGAGATGTATTTAAATATTTGATCGCGAAATTAAATTTTGAAACAGAGGAGTCCGTGTCCTAACCGCAACGTGAATGTGATTTTTGTGCATTGGGGGAGCAAGTCCGCAATGCAGACTTGCGTGCCGAAACCCGCTCAACTTTTTCCTCCTTCGTTTTCTCACCCCAATTCTCCTAAGTTCGATTATTTTCATCAATTCTTCTTTAGTATCAGATACCCAATATATATATATACAAGAACCTAACTCAAAAAAACTCTTAAATCGACACAATTCCATCAAGAACTAAGCAAACTTCAAGAACATAATTCAAGAACATCATACTTTCAACTTTATAGAGACGAATTTCGCTGAATCAAACATGATTGGCGCGTGGGTGAACGAACCCAATGCTATGAAAGTCTCACATACCTTGTAGGATTTAATCCTTGGCGAATTCCACAACAAAAATCGCAAGAACTTGACGAATCTTGAACTTCTCTTCTCCTTTCTCCTCTTTTCTCTTCTCTCAAAGCCCTAACGTATTTCTTAATAGCGTAAACTGAACTAACTCAGTTTAGACCCCACATAACTTACTAAAAACTAAATAATTTAATTGGGTAAGGAAAAGACTAAACTACCCTTCGAAAAATCCCGATTAGACTTTCCTTATTTGAACAACCCAACTTCAAATGGGGATAACTCACTCATACGAACTCAGAATTGCACAAACTCAGCGGCGTTGGAAAGATAATTCCAAGATATTTCTACGGTATCTGGAAGCACACCTAACTCATCCTGAGCTAGGAGGTATGGTCGAATGAAGTTGACCAAACCCAAACTTAACATAACTTAACAAATTTCCAGATTTTTCATTCTTTCATAAAATGACTATTTCCAATTCTAACTCTTTCTAGTTCTTTCAATTAGCGAGATGTTACACAAACCTTTGGCGTTAGTATGGATACACTTTGATAGTTAAGATGCAAGATGTAGGTCATGGTGCATAATGTATAACATGAAGTCCCATGCTATAAGATATAAACATAATACTGTTAGAAAACTACACTCTAGTGAAATTATCACACAATTGACTGTCTAAAGTTAAAAGATAATGTGTCGGATCCACTTACAGAAATTCCTAACTAGAGAGAGGGTTGAAATATCATCTAAAGGAGTGGGTTTAAGGCTTAGGACAAGTCATCATGGAGGTAAATAACTCAATTCATTCTCGTAATGAAGAGAATGTTCAGGAACAAGAATAAAACATTAAGGTTTTTTATGAGTTAACAAAGCTTAAAGTTTTTTTAATGATTTTTAAGTAATTTCTTGCGTTAAGGCTTTTTAGCGAGTTAATAAAGCTTAACGTTTAGGAACAAGGATTGCTTGCATAATTTTATTTTGAGTGTAAAAAGAGATCTCTTTTTTTTTTTTTAGAATTTGTGTTATTGAAACAAAATCTGAGTTTTGATTTTCTCAATTCTTTGGTAGAGGTAAAACATTTAATTGAAAGTTATCTTTAGCTTAAGCTAAGAAGTGTCATATGCATTTTGCTGTAAATGATTACAACAATTTGATTGAATTTGACTTAAGTTTATTGACTGGCTAAACTTAGAGTATATTTTTTGTCTTTTTATCCATGTCTTAGATTTTTCAGATAGTCACTCAACTAATAACTGTTACTATTAATTAATTATAACATAAAAGTATTTTCTTTGTTGAAGAAAATTAGAATCAAGAAGAAAGATGATTTTCTGATATAATAAATATTAGTTGAGTGAACATATGATAAATCAATCCTCATATTTGTATATGCTGGTTAAAGTATAAGTACAATAAAAATAAGAACAATTTTTCAGGTTGATGCACGAAATATTTAACTTTTTCTTAAGAAGATTCAAGTCGCAACGATTACTCTATAACTTTATCTAATTTCTATCGAGTTGGAAAATCCCCAAAGTTATCAAATGATTAATTCCATTTCATATATTTACAACATCATTAATGAGCTTTTGATTCTTCAGTTTAACATTCCCATGGAACTACTAAGTTATGTTATAGGCAAAATTATTAGAAGTCATACATTCCAATGAAATTGTGGAGGATAATAAGCTCGTTAGTTTATCTTTCTCTATTTAGATACTAGAGTTTTTTCCTGAAACAGAGTTCAAAGTTGTGACGTGCATCTAATCCACACATTGCACGCTACATAACGTCATTCAAGGTCTTATTTTCACTGTGTAACAAATTGAAAACAAAAACAAAAGGCAATCCAATGGAGTGTAATGCAGTCAGCGGTCTACCCTAAGACAAATAATATTGACGCACCCTTACACAAATGGTCGATAACACGACTCAAATCCGAGATCTATAGATCACACAAAGAGAACTTAATTTAGTGTTGCTCCAATGCTTCCCTTCATTGAACAAATAGAACATAATCTTATTAAGTATATGACACATAAGAAGAATACAGAACAAGTAAACAATAAAGTGTGGTTGCTCTTTGAAATTGAACTTCATATGCATCTCTCTACTTCTTTTGCAAAACAGCAGAGAGACAATGCAGATTTACAAATAGATAAAGCACGCTAAGCCTACAGAGAATATGCTACATTCTTTAATTTGCACCAAAAAATTATCTCCTGAGGGTACATATAATGGCATGAATTTTCTCAAACATAAATGACATAGATGATCCAATTTTTTAACGGATGGCATAGATGAACCTTTTATCAATGTTCGGTGGCATATTTGAGTCTATTCCTTTTTTATTTTTAGCTAAATTTTTTTAAAAATAAAAAGGTACTTGTTTTAACCAATTTATTGACAAGCCCCGCTAAAATTGGACAAAAAATGTTTACCATCAAGTATCCTGAAGATCAAGTTAAGTATAAAAATATTGGGCAAAAATGTTAACACATGGAAACTTAAGGTGAAATTTTGGTTGTGTTTGGGTCAACTTTCATGATATACAATGCATAGGTGATTCACTCAGATATTCAAAGGTTGAAAACTTAGTTTGTACAGAAGGGATCAAACAAAATTATTTCTTATTTGAAAGATAGAACAACCAATCCATATGTAAAGAACCTATTTTAGAAACTATATTGATAGGGGATCTTGTTAGTTATTTTCCTTTATGCTCTAATCTTCAAGTAACAATAATTTTCTGTTCAACTCTTGCTAAATGGCGTTGGAAATCATTTCTTCTATTAAGCAGTGTTTTGAGAGGATGACACCTACTATAATCCACAAGTAGGTAAGCCAACCTATAAGCTAGAACAATAAATAATGGGTATAAAGGTATAACTAATCATTAATAACACTATAACAACAGAACCAAACAAAGATGGAAGCAAATCAAAACCTTTATACAAGAGAATTACTCCTAGAACCTAAAAGTCATAAGTACAAGGTTGTCTAACATGAACGTACAAGTCCTAAAAGAGGACCCAAACCAAGCTTGTCTCAAAAATCAAAAGACTAGCTAAATAAGTAAAGAACAAGATAGGCTGATCCACGACGCCAAGTGCTCACCCACGTCTCCAATCCCAAAAGTTGCAGAAGATGGCACGAAAAATCACCATTGTTTGCTGGTACTAGGACCTGCATCACAAAATAGATGGAGAGAGTAGAATGAGTCCAAAATAAAGGTACTCAGTAGGCATCATAGGCGAACTAAGAAAGGAAGGTAAAAACAATAAGAAAAGATAGAATCTATAAAGAAACAAAGGTCAAAGTTGATATGAAAGAAAGCACAGGAGCATACAAAAAGTAAATATAAATACAACTAAAATTAAACCTAACCGGACCCCTTAAGCCCAGAAAGTATACTCGTGTGCAAGTTTAAATAAAACTCGAATGGATCCCCATAAGCCTAAAAGGTACACAAAATAGCTAGGTCTACTGAGAGAAGAGTATCACGACGTTAAAGTCGTTCTCCTAGCCCAAGAAACCACAAATGCCCAACAATTCAAGTCAACTCCCAGCCTAGCTAGCAATAATGACAATAAATCTTGGCCAGCCAGCCAACCACCTAGTCCACTCCCAGTCCAGCTAGCAAGAGTGACCTGGGTTGTGTCGACTCCAAAGAAGATCTCATTTATGAAGGCCACCCAACCATCCAATCCACTCCCAGGACATAAGCCGTCGAGCTTGCATGAGTGACTCGGAGGTGTGTCAACTTTGAAGAAGATCTCAAATATTAATACCAAGAAAATGTGGAACAACATCCAGTCACATAGAATAACCAAAAGGCTCGAAGCCTAAAACAATACAATCCCATGCCGTCGAGAAAGCACAAAATCTCTAGTAACACATCAGATTTGCAGAAATAGGGGAGAGAGCTGAATAGCAATATAGTTGTTAAAATACCTAAGCTAAGGCACATACTATCAGACTCAAGTCTGCTACTCCAGTCTATAGTGATCTAGTACGTCAAAACTGACGTCAGAGAAGAAACAAGGCTAACAAGTCAAACGAATCACAAGTCTAAAGCGACACTAATCTAATCCTAGACTAAAGTCGAACATGATCAAATATATAACAAGTAACAATAACAAATCAAATCATAACAACCCGGAACACAAACAATCCCCAACTAGCATGGTTTTGCACCTAAAAATATGGCTAGTCAAGCTTAAGCATGGTTTCTAAGATAAGGAAAAGAAGAACAACTAGGTACCCACTCCTTATTCATTCTAATCAACATACGTTTACTAATTCAAGATCAATCTAATAGAAGGAACTTGTAGCCTACTTGTAGGCCGATCACGCACGCTCTCAAATTGCAAGGCCAAATCTTTTGCTTCTCAATAGCCTCCAAATGCTTCCACACTATCAAAAGTCAGAACACAACATCAGTACAGTCATTTAGACACGAAAAACACATAAATTGGAGATTGACCAATTTTGGAGTCAGGCAGGAATTACAGGACACATGCTGGAATTTTTGAAATTGACTCCATCAAAAGGTCCTAAATAGAACCCTGAACTTGTGTCCCTAAATGGAACTTAATTTGGGGCTCAGAACAACGAACAAATGACACATGCAAAAATTCATAATTTAAAAGCAACAAAGAAGCTAAAAATCCAGATATAATGTGATTTTACCATAAAATAAGGTTTGCCAATGACTTCCAATAACTCCACGGTGTAGCCACAACCTTCACAGATCCACCGGACTTTGAATCATTAAATTTCGAGCTATATCAGAGGAAAAATTGCTATTTGAATATTGATGACTTTGATGCCTCGTGTTTGGTCTTTAAATACAAGACCAGACAAATTTACTCTTCGCGAAGGCGACCCAGCGGGCCTGCGATTGTAGAGCTTTTGATAATTTCCCATCATGAACACAACAAGGAGCCAAAAAATGTAAGGATCAATGAAACTTAGGGTCCACCATCGCGGTCGACCCCCACGAACGTGAAGGCGAAGGGTCCTAACACATCACAAATATGGACTAGACCCCACAAACGTGGTGACCAACTCCCCTGGTCTCTACGAATCCAACCCGAGGTCCACGAACACGAAGACGAAGTTTGGCATGCACTATCTGATGCATATTAACTGGTTTGACAAGTTTCCAAATCTGCAACGGGTGTTCCAAATCATTCTGAACATCGTGCACGTAAATGAGATATGCTACCCGATCATATTCGATATTATAGACTTAACGAAGCTTTCAAAATTCCCATACGATATCATCTTAGAAAAAATGTCCCCACCTTCAAACTCCATTCTGAAAAAAAAACCATAAGGGGGGAATTAGCCAGAAGCCTCAAAATCTACACAAAGGGTCGTTCTAGACCAAACTAGACTTTCCATAGCTAACTGCATTGATGGAATTTTTATCCAAGCTTGTTTACCCAAAATGTTGTCTAAAGTCACACTTAGGCCTTAACTTGAAAGTTAAATGCCTAATCACATACTCACACTAAAAGAGTCAAAAGTTGTGTCGATGATGTTACTACCCTAAAATGATCCTTCCAGAGCTGATGGAATCGCCGATTTGGACTCTAAGGTCATCTTTCTAAACTTTTGATAAAAATGACCGTTCAAGGTTCAAAAGCTCCAAAACATAAAAACATGCATAAAACTAAATAAACAACTAGGTGACCGAAGTGTCAGTTCTAGCAAGTCATAAATAACTTGAGTCGCTATAGGAATGTTGTAAATGATGAACAGAAAGTATAAACATAAAAATGACCTAGAGAGTCATTACAACATCAACTACTAAAAATGACTTTCATCTGTGAAAATAAGAGCCAAGAAGTACATGAAGGCTCAAATATCTTCTGCTGAGTCTCCCAAGTAGCTTCCTCAAGTGGAGGATGCCTCCAATGGACCTTAACCATAGGAATGGCTCTCGAGCACAACCCTCACATCTCTTGCTAGAATGGCAATTAGCTCCTCCACCAACGTCAAACGGTCATCCAACCCCACTGCATCATACTAGAGCACATGATACTCATTAGGAACATACCAACGTAGCATTAAAACATAGAAAACTAGGTAGATAGCTTTGAATATTAGAGGTAGGGCCAACTCATAGGCAACCTCACCAATTGTCCTAGGGATCTCAAAAGGCCAGATATACCTGGTGCTAAGTTTTACCCGCCTCCCAAATCTCATCACGCCCTTCATGGGTGACACACGGAGAAAAACTCGATCACCAACTTAAAATCATACAAGTCGATGCTTACGATCAACATAACTCTGGTGCCTACTCTGAGCTATTTAGAGCTTATCCTGAATCACCCTTACCTTGTTCAAAGCCTTCTGAATCAAGTGTGTTCCATGCATCCTAGGTTCTATAGAATCAAACCAACCAACTGGAGAGCGACAACGCCTACCATATAGGGCCTCGAATGGGGCCATATGAATACATTAGTAGTTGTTGTTATTGTACGCAAACTCCACCAAAGGTAAGAAATGGTCCCACTTACATCCAAATTCCAACATATAGGCTTGGAACATATCCTCAAGAACCTGAATAGTACGCTCTAATGATTAACTCCTCCTGAAAGTTGTGCTAAGGTCGACATGAGTACCTAAATCCTCCTTAAAGTTCCTCCAAACGCTTGAAGTGAACTAAGCACCCCCAATGTTATATAGTAGAGACTGACACACCATAAAGATGAACCACTTCTCAAATGTAGATACGGGCCAACCTCTTGGCGCTGAATGAAGACTAAATAGGGAGGAAATGTGCTTGCTTGAATGAAGACTGAACTGGACATTATGCAAAGGTGGTGGATGTCTAGAGCTTCAGTGGAGAATCTTTGTGGGAATGGGGGAATGTTTGGGCAGTTGGAGAATTGATTCTCAAATTCATTCCACTCAGCAAAATTTGACAATTTAAAGGGTTTGGCAGGTGGAATTTCGAGGGTAAGATTTGCAGTTTCATGCAAAATTATTTCATGAAAATTAGACGCATGCTTATTTTGAGCAGGAATGGTTGATGAAGATTAATCCATGTAGATGGGTATTAGTTTTAGAAAAAGGGTTTTAGAAAGGGTTTGAAAAAGAATGAATGAATTCTTTTTGGTTCTTTTTATGAGTAATGTGAGTGGGAAGTGAAACGGTTAAAGAGAGAGTATGTGTAATGATGGTGGAGGTGACTCTTTGATGTGGTTTTGGCATAGTTTTTTGGAAAATAAACAAATTAGATTCTTTCATTGTGATGGTTAAGGGGTAGGAAAGGGTTATTGATTGAAGAAGCATGCTTAGGTGATTCACCTTAGTCATTTAATAACATAAAATTTTGTAGATCATACTTGATAGTTGTATTTTGATCTCCTTCTTTTTTAGAAGTTCTCTCCACAATCTAATACATAACTATGATAAACAAAGTCAAATATCTAGAATTGAGATATACAAATTTCTTGTGCAAGTTTGACAAGTATAACATCTTAGCTAGAATAGTTTAACAAGGAACTTGTTTTCTAGCCAATCATTGAGGGTAGTTTATGCAATCTTAATCATCCCCAAATCTAACCTACTTTTCTTAAATTGTTCTCTACTTAGTGCCTTTGTTATATTCTAGGTGTTTTGATGATTCTCACAAATGCGGGGACTCGGTCCCTGGAAGTGTTCTCTCGTTCATATTTATAATGGTGTACAGTTGTAAAGTTGTCTTGTCAGTGGGTTGGTGAAGTTGTCAGTGTACTTCACCAATAGAAATGGACGAGGTTGTTTGTCCAATGGTCAATAATTCTATTTGGTTGATATAATCAAAATGACAAACAATAAGTAGATTCATTCACTCAAAAAGAGAGAGTTAGCAGGTCTTCTCAAGAACTCACTAAGAACACATTGGAAGGGACCTGGTCCCTGCAAGACTGCGTATGTGAAAAGACGATAAGACAACTGTCAGAAAAACTACCACCTCTAATGTGGTAGGTGCACATTTTTTTGGAGAAGTAGGCTCTCAGCCAATGGGGTTGTTTCAAGAGATTTGTGTCCATTTAAAATAATCTCTCCTCACAAGACACAAACCAAGATTTGGCAAACAAAACTTTGAATTTCTAAAAATTCATAAGCTTAAAAAGAGAAGGCCATCTTCAACAAGAACTCATACAGCAAGGGACCTGATCAACTGAAGATTTTCTTTCCGTACCTATTGTTGTTATTGAATGTTCGTATTGAGCTAAACTTGTAGGATTCGTTTCACTCTTATAAGAAACGTTTCAAACTCTTGTGTGTAGTGAGGGTAAGAACATTGTTAGAGTTAACTTTGTGTCTTACGTTTTGAAGTCTATATTAATTAGTGATAGTTAATATAGTGAGCGATGGATGCATTGCTTGGGATAAGTAAGTAATAAGAGTACTACTTAGTGTGGGACTAAGAGTTTGGTCTCTTGTTGTGGTTGTAATATGCATTTCACTTTCGCTTGGATTTTTAGTGAAATCAGTTGAAAATCTTCCGTGAGAGGTCGTGATTTACTCCCTTGAGCAAGAAGGTTTCCACGTAAAACTCTTCTGCCTATTTTACGTTGTGCTGTTTATTTTCTGCACTTTTATTCTATCAGGGACCTGGTCCTGTGATCACTGGTGGACGCATACATTCCAATAATTGGTATCAGAGCCTAGTCTCTCTATCTGGTTAACACAAAGAGAGAGGTTCCTGCGAGGAATGGCGACGCCACCTAACCTGCAAAGGAGTCAGTCCCCTACAAGACCACCTCTCTTTGATGATCAATTCTATATATAGTGGAATATTCGAATGAGTGACTATCTCATGGCTGAGGACATTGAGTTATGAACCATTATTTGTGAAGGTCATTATATGCCAACTATGGAGGTTAAAGATGGAGAGGTAACTAGAGTCATTCCCAAAACTCGACGACAATATAATGACTCTGACAAAATATTAGTCGAGAAAAACAGCAAAGCTAGGAAGCTACTGATGTGTGGCATTAGTATAAATGAATACGATATGATCTCATCTTGTGAATCAGCCAAGGAAATCTGGGATCGATTGAGAACAACGTATGAGGGCACTGAGGAAACAAAAGAAATCTAATAAGGTAGATCTCTTTACTACTCAGTTTGAAAGTTTCACCATAAAAGAAGGTGAATCTATTCATGAAATGCATACCAGATTCTCTATCATCACCAATGAGCTTATGTTCCTTGAAGAACATTTCCCTGTGTGCAAGAAAGTCTCTAAGATACTGGAAATTCTTCCCAGATCTTGGACAAACGAATTTGTGGTTGGCAATGAGACAAGGGATCCTGAAGTGGTAACTCTAAATGCAATATTTGAACATCTTCAAGTTCATGAGATGCAGAGGAAAAAGGAGGGTCTGATTCTCAAGGTCAAAGACAAAATAAATGATCTAATTGATGAAGCTGATCGGAAAAAAGATGCAAAAAGAGATGAATCACTTGCTTCCAAGGAGTCACAAAGTGAAACCCTAGAAATAAATGAGAACTTGGGTCATTTCACTCAAAGATTTCAAAAAATCGTGAGAGAACGTGGAGGTTCCATGAAATAGGAAAACCTTGATAGGGCTAAAAGCTCAAATGATGTGTGCTACAAGTGCGATCAACCAGGTCACTCCATTAGAGACTGCCCTATGCACAAAGCTGATCACATGGGATATGTCAAGTCTAGAGAAGGTAAAGACAAAGAGGGGGACCAGGTCCATGACAAGTCAAGTAGAAGAAAAGTTGCATATCATACGGTGAAGAAGGATCTGACTGCATGGGAAAATTCCTCAAGTGATTCAAATGATTTTGAACACTCTGATGATGGTTTCATGGAAACGTTAGATGAGGAACATGCTGATGAAAAGGTAACCATATCATATTTCAAGCAAAACTTGAATACCTTTTCTACTAGTAAACTAAGAAAGCTAAATGTTGTACTACTTGAATTTATAAGTGAGCTAACGACTGAAAATGATCTCGTGAACAATAGGCTAGACATCTCTCAAGATGGAAAAATTGCTTTAGTTTCCCAAATATCTGATATTGAAAATCAAATGGTTGTTCTAGAAGCTGAAAATCTTTAACTGAAGGAAAAGATAAAAGGGGTGACTACTACAATTTTTAAAGGAAAGAACGATTTGTAGGCTTGGAGCTTGAAAATAAGTTGCACACTACTGAAATGAAGATGGAATTGGCTCTAGAAAGAAATCTTGTGTTGGAGAGCGTTTTGGTCCGTGTAAAAGAGGAACTGGACAAATCCCTCAAATGGACTACTTCCTCTAAGATTATTACAAATCTAATAGGTCAAGACAAGAACAGTAGAAGAGGCCTAGGCTGTGACAAGATACATCCCCCATACAATTCTCACAGCAAAAATGTTTATGATGTTGATAATTTGCTATGTGTACATTGTGGTCGATATAGACATCTTAAGAAAGATTGTCCTGTTTTGAATAAATATGAAGAGAGTTCTTTAAACTATTCCAAACAGAGGAATAAATAGAAGAAGGTACCTGGTCTTGCTTCTGGTCCTAAGTTGAAGAAAATCAGTTTGCCTCAATAGACAAAGAATTCTCTTATCACTTCTTTATCTGCTTACTGGGAACTCCAACTAAAGTGGGTTACGTTCCCAAGGTTAACAAGTGATATGGTATGAATGTGAGAGGAAGTAGTAACAGTTAGTGCTGGTTCATGAATAGCGGATGCTCAAAGCACGTGACTGGAAAAACTGAAAAACGTCCTCTCGCTCAAGGCACTTCAAGGTGGAGGTGTCTCTTTTGGAAATGGCAACACATGGTACATTCTTGATGTAGGTAGGACTTGAAAATCTATGGAACACTCTATTGAAGTTGTCTACTATCTCAATGGTTGAAGTACAATCTTTCAAGTGTTTCACAGATTTGTGATTAATAAAAAATAAAGTAAAGTTCTTATCAGATAAATGTGGTGTCACAAATTTGTTCTCTCGGGTGATGATCTTGACAGAAAAGAGATGTAAAAACATATATATTGCTGATCTGAACACTGCTCATAGTAACAGTCTCACTTGCCTTAGCGGTCAAGGTGAGAATACAGATCAATGACTCAGGAGAGTCGGCCATGTGAGGGCTCCTCTGCTGAACAAACTTATGCCAAGGGACCTGGTCCATGGTCTGCCCAAAATAAAATTTGCATATGACAAAGTTTATGATGCTTGTGTTAGAGAGAAGCAGATTAGACCATCCTTCAAGTGGAATGAGCAGGCCGTTAATCTTTCAAAGAACTTTCGGGCTGAAGTGGTGAATACTACCTAATTTGTGACCAAAAGGATGCTTTTGAGAAGTTTGATCTCAATGGTGATGAAAGAATATTTATGGGATATTCCTCCTCCAGCAAGGCTTATATGGTGTATAAAAACAAATATTATGCATTGAAGGAAGTGTTCATGTGATTTTTGATGAGTCTAGAAGAATTCAGAAGCTGCAAAACAAAAAAGATTCTGAGATGGAAGAGCTACCTCAGATTCAGAGAGATGGTCTAAACAATGAGCTTGCTGAAGAATATCCTCTTCATGAATCCAGCAACCCCAAGGAAGCTGATGCAGATGATGAACCTAATGAGGGACCCAATCCGGTAGACAATGATGAACAAAGATGATGCACTTCAACCTGATAATGTGAATTCTAAAGGTGAGAATGAAGAAGCTGATCAAGCTCAGTTTGAAAGAAGCAAAGTATGCCACTCGATTCCCCAACCAGCTGACAGGTTGTCCGAGTTCCTTTTCAACAATGGTTTCAAAAGAGGTAAGATTGACAATCCTCTTTTTAAAATCACAAGGAAGGGAAGTCCTAATTATTCAAGTATATATTAATGAGATCATCTTTGAAGCAACCATTTGAGATGTTGTGTGAAGAGTTTGTTGCACTTATGAATAGTGAGGTTTGAAGTGAGCATGATGGAAGAATTAAATTTCTTATTGGAGCTGTAGATCAAGTAAACTTCTAAAGGTATCCTAGTTTGTCATGAAAAGTACATCAATGAGTTGCTCAAAAGTCTTAACATAATTGAAGTCTAGACAATATTAAAAAGGGGTAATGTCATCATGAAGCTTTGCAAAATAGAGATCAAGTGGCTAACATCTTCACCAAAGCCCTAAGCAAGGACCAGTTTGTCAAGAACAGGGACCTGGTTCCAGCTTAGCGAAGCTACTAAAGAAGTTTCATATTATGGATGCCAAGTCAATTGATACTCCAATGGGGACTAAATCGAAGTTGGATACTGATGGATTTGGTCCAGATGTAAATTAAACAAGTGTTAGGATTTATGCAAGATTCCAAACTTGTCTAACAGAATCACATTTTGAGGCTACTAAGAGAATCCAAAGACACTTGAGGAAGATAGGGACTTGGTTCTATTCTGTCCATCAGGAGACTTTTTGATTTAAAGGAATATGGTGATGTTGATTATGCTGGGTATCAAGTTGATAGAAAGAGTACTTTAGGAATGGCTTATGTTCTAGGCTGATCTCTCACTCATGGGAAACTAAAAGGCAAGATTCAGTTACTCTTTAAGCAACTGAGGTAGTGAATGTAGCAAGTGCAACTTGAAGTGCTCAACTTTTGTGGATCAAGTAGCAACTTGAAGCTCTTAGAAGACCTGGCTGAGATAATCAAACTGAAGTTAGGAATGATGAAACCTGATTGAATGGATCCTGCCTGAATCAATCCTCTTATCACTAGGCAAAGAGAGTAGGTCTCCTTGTTTTTCAGTTATGTATGTTTTAGCAAGTTCAGTCTCATACCTTTTGTAGTTATACACACATGGCAAAAGGGCTGAAGGAAAAGGGAGGTCAGGATAGATCTAGGCAATCACATTCAAACTATAGAGAGGGACCCAGTCCGTTCTCGAAGGTTGGCACTCTTAACATTGCATTTTAAATTATGCATGAGAGCTGTTGCAATTGCCACATATATGTCATTCAGGTATCTGACAGTTGTCCCATCATTTGAACACCAAAATGACACTTCTTTTCACATAATACACCCTTTAACTTCCTTTATACTCCATATTTCTTTCCATCTCCCCAGAAAAATCAAATCCCCTTCCAACAATCAGAGTTTTTCAAAACCCTCTTTTATCCTTTCTAAAAAACACTTCAAATGTTTAAACCCTTTGTTCCTACTAGAGAATTTTCCAATGAAGAAATTTTTGAGTGTGAAGAGGGACTAGGTCTAGCAAGCAAAAGGAAGAAGGTGGAAAAGATGATGTTCAAAAAAGAAAGGGTTGATATTCTAAGAACTTAAAGTATTCTGAATGGGAGAGTGTCTAACCTTGAAATAGATTATTTTTTTAAAAACAAAACAAAACAAAACAAAAAATGGTTCCCTTTATTGATCTATTCATCTCGGAGGCCTTGAATAAGTTTGAGTTTACCACTCTTTCTGTCATAAGAAACGCATGCTTGCGTTGGAAACTGTGACAGTTGCTCTTGATAAGAGGGACACTGAAATAGTTTGCCTAAAGGCTCAGATTCTGAAATAGCACAATTAGAGGGACTAGGTTGAGACGACAACATGAAGCCCGGGAAGCAAAGAATGCTGAACTTCAAGAGAGGCTTATGAAAAACCATGCTAAGGGATATGATCTACTAATCCTATTTCTTCAATCCCTTACTCCTAAGCCATCCCCTCTCTTCTTAAATTCCCCTGTCAGACATCCTCCTTTTCTATCGAAACCCAGTGGATATTGTCTTGGTTCTCATTCGTAATAATATTTGTGATGCTTTGATTGCTAATCTTTTACTTATGAATGATAAATGCCTTGTTTCTATTGACTTGTCTCATTACTTTATGCATTTTTACTCATGCTCAGTGTTGCCCAAGTGGCCAAGAATTTGTTTGAACTGCATTTCTGTCAACTTGGCTTACTACTTTAACCCTTTTTTTATGATGTCAAAAGGGGGGAAATTGTTAAGGTATGAGATCAATGATGTTAGCAATGTTGTTAGCTACTTGAAGAGGACATGGTCAGGCCGATAGGTGGAATCAATGAAGACATGGTCATGCCGATAAGGGGAAGAAGTTGAACAAGTTTGTCATCATCAAAAAGGGGGAAAATGCTATTGTGTTGCTAATGTGAAGTTTTGATGATTTTACAAACTTCAGAAATGATGCAATAAAGGGACCAATCCAGTTACCTGAAGAGTCGTGTTGATAGGGGGAACTGGTAAATAAGTTTGTTATCATAAAAAAAAAGGAAAATGTTATTTAGAAGCTAATGATAAGTCACACCCCAACTTAAGCTTTTGTTTGTCCTTAGCAGTTCAAAAAAGATGTCTCAAATAGTGCTACACAAGACTCGATCATGAATGTACACAACAAGACTCAATTTACTCATGCCAGGATCAATAGTGTACCCAAAGATTCAAGTTGTGATACACCATTACCAAAGATTCTCTCGCTCGCAATACTTGCTTCAAATGCAAGTTCAAGAACAACAAAAGTATTTCAATGCCCCCACACAAAGGATGATTCCATACTCACACACAATGGTTTAATCATTTAAAGTTCCGGAATTAAATGCAACGCTCACACTTGAAAAGAAGAACACTATGCATGCTTTCACCCATAGGTTTGCCTGTATTTCCAATCAACATTTGTTTCAGCTCACTCAAGATAAAAAAAAAGGTCTTTACAAGGCTCGTAATAGGGCTGAGTGCAAAGGTATAGTCATTTAGGTTCAGTGACTTTCATCCTCATGATATGTGGTGCTTACAACACTTCCTTTCCTATTCCTTCATCATTTTCTTTAGTGCTCATAAGTCATCCCATTATTCACTTCCCATGGATTGTTTGGAACCCCATTTCTTGTGTACTTTTCAATTTTATTCCACAACCTTTCTTTTTCATTCTTTTTCTTTTTCTCTGTTCTCTTTTTTTTTATATGGAGGGGTTCCATTTCTCTTAACACCATGGGTTAAAGCAGACTTTCCTTGCACTTCTTGACTTTCCCTTTTCTTTTCACCACATCCCCAACTTAGGCTTTTGGCCTAAGTTGGCTATTCAAACAAACCACAACTTCATGAGGAGTATGGTTGATGGATAAAGAAAGGTCATTGTTTTCATCAAGTTTCTTCCAAAGAAAGGTAAGGCTCAAGGGATGTTCAAAAGAGGTTCACACACTCATAAGGTAGGACACAAAAGAGGTCTATGTCAAATTGGCTCACACTCTTCGAAGTTAACAAGATCATATCAAGAGATAGCCTTACTTAGCTGATTGGACCAACGGGGCAAATTCTAGGTGTTGTCATGCAAGGTTCACAGTAAGCTCATCACATAAGGCATCGACACTAAATTCAAACAAGACTCCACACTTTCTCTTAGTGTGCAATGTTCATCGCAAGAGAATCAATTTGATATATGGCTAATGACAACGAGATGCAAAGATTCACATATTGTCTATGCACCTTCATTTGGTCTCATCGTAGCCGTACATTTATGTTCATTCAATTATGAGCACTATTAAAGTAATCGGTATTGATCAAAACCGAGACTTAAATTTGCTAAAGAACAGCCACTATCAAGTACATACAAGAGGTGGTGATTTTTTTTTGAAAGGGTCAAAATCATTTGCAATTTAAAGTAAAAGAAGTCACAAGCTCAAACCTTCCACGAAAGCAGTATAACACAATTATAGCTTACAACGCAAATACATAAACAAAACACGATTCACAAATAGCACACAAAGGTGGGCCACACCCCACCACAATTAAAAACAATTTGTCCTCAAATGCAAATAATAAAATATCCAGAATGTAAATTAAAGAAAGACAGAGAGGGAGGTAAAAAGGGGATCCTGTCTAAGTGGTCGCTCCTTCTGTCTAGGAATCAGTGCCTGGCGTGACCTTAGAAAGACCAGCTCCACTGGCTCCAGCAATAAGTGTATTTGCCAAGGAAGCCTGCACAACAACATCTATCATAATTGCTTCAGTCTCGGTCAGATCTTCATCTGCAGCTCCCTTAGTCTCCTCTAGCATCTCTTCATCAGTTTCTACCTCTGACTCAAGATCAACTGTCTACTTCGATCTATCCCTATGTACGGTGGTGGTCTACGGCATCTCAGGCACATCTGGAATCTCTACTGTTCCAAATACCATGGACATATCAGTGGAATTCAGGTAGTCCACATCTTTTCACAGCTCAGCTATGGCAGCCTTTAAAGCCATCACCTCTTCTATGGCCCCTTGGTTGCGCTCACACATCACTATCCTGACTGTTAGGGCATCAATGACAGTGCTCAGTGGTGTCACAACGTCAGCGAGGGTAGTCTAAATCATGTCCGGAATAGAGGCCACTAGATTGACAGCCCGATGATTAGTAGATTGGGCCAGCTGTCCCATCCGGAGTAGGGAAGCCTGGGTGAGTGGAGGCCGGGAAACAACAGCAACAACAATAGGTATGGGAGGCAGTGCAGCAGCAGAAGAACCTAGAGTGTCAGCAGGAGTATTAGTGGTAATAGATATACCTGAAGGCCCAGGGACCGGAGTAGGCAAAGATGCCTCTGCAGGTGATGATTCTGTGTTCACTGAGTCCACCGAGGTAGTCTTCTTCCTTTCTGCTTGATCCTTAAGGTACTCAGCTTCGATCCTCCGGATATTAGTAGAAGATGTGGGCATCACTTTCACATCCTTCTTCGTATCTCGAGGCACCTGAGCTCATTTGCACAATTCCGTGATCAATACTAGGAATGGAAATGAGGTCTGGCGCTACCTTGCACGCATGAATATCTCTGAAGCAATGATTGTACCTAAATTTATCTGAGTTTTCCCTATGATGCAGCCCAGGCAGGCTGCCTTGGCAAGGGGAAGAACTGACTCATTTTGCGATGGCATAATTGTGTTGCTGATAAAACCGAACCACAATCTTGCGGCAATGTTCAGATATTTCTTTTCAATCGGAGCTCCTTCCTTCAACCACTTCGGAGAATCATTTGAGATCAGTGGGGATAACCACTCTTTCATCTCATCCAGCTTCTTTGTTCTGATAAAGTGTTGGCAGTGATCCCTAATATTTGTGGGCATGCCCAAGACTGCGTTGATAGCCTTACTATCACACTTCACCCTCCGGCGTCTAATAACTATGTAGTCAACTTCTTTGAAAGCTGTTGCTAGCTGCTTTTTTTGAGGTATTAGTGCACTATATGCACTATAGAACTCTCTTACCCAGTTTAGAATATAAGGACCACAGGGTTTGGTGAAGATTTGGAACTTGTGGTGTATGAGGCACTCCATTATCTCTGGGTACCTGTCAATAACCCCATCTATGGACATACGCTTTTCCTCAAGAATCATCCTCAGCCCCTCAGCCTTTAATCTATTCATTGACTTGGGCGGAGGACCTTGTACTGGAGGTGCCAGCACTATTGCCTGCTCTAGGACTGGAGGAGTAGGAGTGGTACGCTGAGAATTCCTAATCCTAGATGGATCATTCAAATTTTTGGATTGTAACTCAACCCTTTGTGCCTCCATTTGGTCATCCTCATCAGAACCCCCACCCTCATTTTCAGATGGGTTGGGGTCATTTGTATAAAAGCCATCACTACCGAAGCTTGCTTCTGATAACGCAGAGGCTTTGTCTTTGACCTTGCCTTTTCCACCGTTGTGGAAAGTTTTACGGATTGGCCCCTGGATGCAACTGCATCCTCATTGATTGTAATCCCTTTTGCTTTCCCTTAGCGTGGCATATTTCTCCCAGCAACTTTAGACCTAGACATGTCTGCAATTATAGTGGGAAAAGTCAGACAGACTAAATCAAATTCATATAAACACAGTTGCAGAAAGACTCTCTGAATAAATCGGCGAATCACCAAATCTCTTCGGTGAGCTAGGTCGGGCTCACCAACAGTAGTGGCTAAAAATGATTTAGCATGTTGGCGATGGGAAGGTCTTTTTGGCGAGTCGTCGACCTCTTTCGGCGAGTAGGGCTTTGTCCGCCGAAAGAGACAGTGCAATAAAGGTTCAGGAGTGTAGACAAATGGGGATCAAGAAGACTTTCGGCGTGTCGCCGAGTGCTTTTGGCGACCAAACATTTTTTGCTGAAAGTTACAGAAACCAACAACACAGATAGCATGAAATTAAAGGCGAGATGGGGTCATTAGGTGAACCACAGAGTGGTTCGGAGAGCTCGACCCAGCTCGCCAAACGGCCCAATGTGCCTTCATGCAACCCACCTTCTCGAATTCAACTCCGGAACCCCTGAAAACAAAATTAAACAATGCACTAGTACAATTAAGCTCAGACCCATAACACTTGACAATGCTAAACACCCCGCACGCGTAACCCCACAAGATTTAACTCCTTTTGACGCGCAACAAAAAAGGAATTCAAAAATCAAGATAAAATGGGCAAGATTTACGAATTAAACTTGGCATTTAAACAATCTAAACCTATCAGAGAGGCCCAACACACAGCAACCAGATAATATCACTTACATAAGAGTTCAAATATCAAAAATAAATGTAGAGTTTGGGAAAACCAACCTTTGCTGCCGATTAAAACAAGACTGAAATGCTAGGCAACAAAGTAATCCAATTTCGAGCACAAATAAATCAACTAAAATACTTATCGAATGCGAAAATATTGAAAATACTAAGTAGGTGCAATTTTGCGAAAATCGAGAGTGAGTGATAATGAAAAATGTTGAGAGTTTAAACCAGCAGCTTATAAAAACTTATCCAAATCTCACCCATTTGGCGACATTAGTCCAATTCACCCATCTACTCGGTGATCCTCCGAGTCGTTACTTACCTAGCTGAGTTTTATAAGACCTTTAGTCCAAGTGAGGATCCAAACGGCGGTCTTCATCGGGGTCGCAGACCTAATTGGTGACTCGCCATGTTGCTCCTAGTACTCGCCGATTGTTACAGAATTTGATGTAAGATTTTCTTGCGTCTAACGACGGTCTGATTCGGCCTCGCCGAACTCCTCAGTGATTCACCAACTGGACTTATGCCCTCCAACCTGCACTTTTCTCACACTTTTCACACTCAAACCTACAAAATCAGAAACTATTATTTCTAAGACAAAAATAAAGCATTTAAGGCCTTAGGTTGCCTCCCAAGAAGCGCCTTAGTTAATGTTGTGGCTCTACGCAAGTCCTTACTCACTCTCCATCATTGGGGTTGGCCCTAGTGTTACTATGTAACCCCAATAGTTCATTTGAGTGGGGAGGAGGCACTTCATAACTCATGAGTGTCCTGATCAGCTGGATCGATCTAGAATGAGAGCCAATCATCTGATTCAACATTTCAATATTATCCTTTATCTCTTCTAACACTCGATCTTGTTCGGTGATTGTCAATCCCCGAGCTACCCCCTAGACGCAAACATGGGACCTAGGACCACAAGTGATCCCAAGTAATCTCATCCTGGCATGATTATGAGCATACTAAAGATAAACTGAATAATAGAAACTGTGCGGAAGATATAATCATAAATAAATCTAAAATGATGGGGAATACCCATATACTATAACTAAGATATATGAAAACTGATGAGTTTAATACAAGGAATATATTAACTCATAACCAAGTTGAATCTAACTATGTCTGAAAATAGCCTCTAACTAACTAGAAATGCTGGGACAGGCCCCAGCTAAGTCTAGCAAAACTGAAACTAAAGGACAAAAAATACTGAAAAGAAACTCATGACTATTGTCCTCAGAGAATGAGGACTCACCACTGATTCTGCAGAACTGGAGATCGGGAACCGATCTAAGCGTGATATAGATGCTGAGAACTTGAACCTACATCACGAGAAGGTGTAGCGCAGAGTATGCGTCAGTACTTGAAAGGTACTGAGCATGCAGGATAGAATACAACTGAAATAACATATAACTGAACAAAGCAAATAAGCAATGACATAATCTGAACATTATATAGATACTGAATGCTGAGATAACTGAATGCAGTGACCAACTTATAACATGTTGAAATTGAATACTGGATATACTGATAAATGGTCAATGCAATAGGATCTGACTGAACTGTGGGAGCTACTAATAACTGATAATAAAACCACATGAGCTAAATGTGGAGTCCGATGTATACGCCCCATCGAGAGGACCCAATATACCCTGCCAGAGGTATAGAGGCATGCTGGCATGATC
>JAJOOR010022312.1:0-30625 GCA_036250505.1 Solanum acaule | reverse complement strand
ATAACTAATTCATGATGATCTGTTGTAATTCTAGAAACCCTAGGTCTGTTCATAATCATGGAATCAAGAATCTGACTGAATTCTAGGGACCTAATGGGCGAAAGGAACCCACTAGTGAAATCCCACATACCTGGTAACGAATTCCACGAAGAAATATTTCAATTTCGGGGCTAGAACTGATGGAATCTTGTTGCGTTCTTGAACTAGGGTTCTTGACCTTTTTCTCCTCTCTTGCTTCTAATTTTCTATGTTTTGATTAATGAATTGACTTGGATAAGTTCTAGTTATGTTTCTAGGCTTAAACTGATTAAAACCTCATGATTTAGGGTTGAAACGACGTATCTTAGGGGTTAAACGAAATAGGAAAAGACCAAAAGACCCCTGACTTAACTGCTGTCGGAGTTACTGACGGGCCGTCATTCAATCGACGGTCCGTCGATTGGAACTGTCGGTCGAATCTGCCCGACAGGGCTTCACTAAAATGGGCATAACTTTTTATTCGGAGGTCGAAATTTAGCAAACTCGGTGGCGTTGGAAAAAGGATTCAATCATAGGTCATGGGACACACAATTCCTTTTGTGCTAAGAGTTATGACCATCTGAAGTTGACCCATCAATAATTTTCATCTAACTGGCTGCTACCCTCACCTATGGCCAGACCTACGGACCGTGCATTGAATGACGGTCCGTGTTGGTCAACCTTCAATAGGGACTGAAGCTGGGATTTAGGGGCATTGATCCACAGACACGAACCACGGTCCGTGACATGACCTACGGATCGTAGGTCTGGCCGTGGGTCAACACTTGGCTGAATTTCTGGCTGAGTTCTGGGGGAGTTTGCTGACACGAACCACGGACATGCAGGACGGACCGTGGGTCCTCCTACGGTCCGTGGATGGTGCCCGTGAGTGCCACCTGAAACACCAGAAATTTTCAATCTGGTCTATTTTCGGATACGGGGTGTTACAAAATGTGACTATTTTATGTGAAGTACGGTAGGTAAAGTCTAAAATGGATTTTGATGGACTTGGACTTAGGATTGTAATAGTTGGGCTAAAGTGTTGGGCTTGAGAAAATTGCAAAGCTAAAGACTTAAGTTAATTAAAATTTAACAAATATTTTTAATTTATTTATGAATAATATATGAATAATTATAAATTTATATATATCTAATTTATCGGTCTGGTTTGGTTATTTTTGCGGTTATTTTTTTAGTAAAATCAAAACCAAACCAAATAGTATCGGTTTTTAATATTTAAAAATAAAACTTAATCAAACCAAATCAAATATCAGTTTTTTAATCAGTTTGGTTCGAATTGTATTTCAGTTTGACTTTTTAACCATAACCATAAACAGCCCTAGTGCCTTGCAGATTCACAGATAATGAGCAATATACGTGAAGAACTTGCACTTCAACTAATGTAAAGAAGAGGAAATATTTGAGAGTTTTATATTTTCATTATTTGACACATTTTATAATGTTTGAACGTCAGAATTTAATTAATTATTAAATTATCTTATTTGTCCAATTGAGTCAGAACAAGATTTGATTGGTTGAATGATTCTTATTATGAAAAGATGTTATATGTTGAATTCTTAAAAATATTCATGTTACAGTAATTTTATTATATATCATATAATTTAATTTTTTTCATCAAATATAAATATTTAAAATATTATTTTTAATCAAAAAGTATTACGTTTTTACTGAAATGAATTTTTAAATAATATTTTATAAGTATAATGTTTAATATCATATGCATATTCAGATATTAAAAATAAACAATCTTAATCATTCAGTGTTCAGATCTAGAAACCACATCTTAATATTCAGATCGATACGTCTGAATCTTAATGAAAACTATTGAGGCATCATATTTTACCCCAATTAAGTTATTTATTATCCATTTCATATTACTAGATACCTATCGACTTAAGACACTGTTTAAGAACATTTTAATTAGGGATGTATTTTATTAAATTAATCTCATTAATGATGGTTGATGCTCTAAATTTTTCTACTACTACTTTCTTTGTTATTTAATACTAAATGTGGAAAGAGAAAAATATACTAAAGTTTTCTTGATTTCATAAATTGGACAAGTAAATTAAAATAACTATTTTTAATATGAGGCCAAAGTAATGTGAAATGAAATGAGTATAAGGTTATTACATAGAAAATAAATCAATAAAAATTAATTTATGGAAAAGTGAAAATCATTTTGATGTTCTAACTATGCTTTAAAGAATAAAAAATTCTACTTTGTCATACCTTGAAAAAGAAAAGGTAACTTATTCTGAAGTTATCTATTTCTGCACTAACAATAGTACTGAGATTTAGGCTTTCTCTATATGTATTGAGCTGAATTTCAACAACATGATTCCTGAGATGGATTCTTTGCGCACCAGAAAACCTTCATTAGATGTATAACACCCCTAACAAAGATACACTTAGTACTGTTTAGGCAGGCTACCAAAGCACACATAAAAATATTCTCAAGTTAACTTATAACTCATATTAGAAAACCAATCTTTAACATCAGCCCAAACGCCACTGCTATAGCCTAAAATTAAGTATACCACTAATTAAGTTGCCCTGATTAAAGTAGAGACTTGATAATCAATAGTCAGGTTCAAATTTGGTTTTATTTTCTTACTATGAGATAAGATTATCGTGGAACAAGCAAATTCCTCTGCTAATCACAAAGTTAGCACAATCAGGAGACTAACATTATAATTACACAGATTAGTAGATTTCTAGTTTTGATCACAGAAATCATCGGTTTACTGTTGTCTGTGAACAAACTAAGTTTTCACATTGTTGATGTTTGACATTATGTAAGCATAGAAAACAATACAATACAACATGATGCATTATGGAATAATAAGTAACAACCATCAAAACAAGATGTAAAGATCAATTCAGAATGAAGAATGATTGTATAAATGAAGCAACACTAAAACACTTCGTTTCCATTCTTGCTAATTTGATCACCAAGCTAAAGCTCAATATAACTAACTAAAAATTAAAACATACGAATAAATAAATAAACATCTCAAAGATCTAGTTGATTCCTCGTGTCAACTCGAAAGCAAAATCTATAATTATTTTTTCCCAACGTATCGAGATTACATCATTTTCTTTCAGATTCCTCCTTTTGACAAAATCCTTTGTCCATGCTTTGACAAGGTGAAAGCTATTAGTTGACCAATTTTTTAGAGTCAAACTATGGCTTGTTTGTGTATCCATATCAAATACGGTAATATCAACTCCACAAAATTATTGGTAAATTATGCTATGTTTTTCCTCGTTCATAAAGGGTAATATGTAATTATTCACGTCTTGTTGAGATAGTAATAGCCTCGAAGCTCCATTCACATCTCTTCTAGTTAGCCTTTTTGTTATCCAATGACCTTCCTCTCTATTTGATTCGTTTCTCAGCTTGATTTTCTTAAGGGGAACAAATTTCTCTTCCCCCAATTCCTGTAACAATTGTCTTTTAGGAGCACAGTTACCCGATGCATTTAACTCTCGACTTGATGAAGCAAAAACACAAGAATTGGGGTTTGAAGTGTTTTTAGAAACTTGTGTAAAGAGAGTCAAAAAAGGTGAATTAGGATCGTCCTTGCCACCATCTATGGAAGAGAAATCAACAATAGTACAACTTGACGTTGTGGATGATGGAGGAGAAACTTGGTGAAACATAAAGAAAGGGAAATCAACACTAGTACTAGAAGACGACTGATGAGAAAGACAATAGCTAATTGGATCTACATCAATAACAATGTCTTCTAAAAATGGCGGAAACAGAGATAACATTAGAAAATCGTCAAAAAATTGATCACTATTTTCCATTGCACAAGAGAAATTAAGGAATGTGAATAGTAAAATTTTGGAATGAAGAAGAAAGGCTGGGTAATGACCCTTTTATAGATTTGTGTAACTCTCCCATTTATGATCAAAATGGGAGCTTGCTCTTTTTTTTTTCCGCGTCAAAATTTTTCGCATTCAAAAAGGTAAGGAAAGACAATTTCTAAATTATGTTTTTGGTATAATTATTTGAGTTAAAAGTTTGTTCACGTGTAAATGTTACCATTTAAGTACTCCCCTTTTGACAAATCAAGAAAGGACAATTTTTTTTACCTATTATATCCTCAATTAATTACTTTAAAAAATATAGAATTTCTTGAAAATCCTAAGTTTTTAATTCATCTACTTCATAATTAATAGGGGTAAAATGATAAACTCACTATGTTAATAATTATTTTCTTAATAGGTGTGTAAATTCAAAAGTGGCCAAGTAATTAGGGACAAATGGAGTAATTTCTTATCACTTTCATATTATTATCCGTTCCATTATTTTAGCTTTCTTGATAATCTCTTATCCCATATAGGATCAAAACGGGATTCAAATGTTGAGCTTTCTCTATTTTTATTTCGTACCAGAAAAGGAAAGGAAAGACAATTTCTACTTCTATTTTTGGTACAATTATTTGAGTTTATGAGTTTAATTTACATTAGATATAGTATTGAAGTGTTTTCCTAAAAAAATTGTTTTAGGCCACTAATTTTATGGAGACGTTTTAATCATAAAATATGTTTGTTGATGATTCTGAGATTTGGACTTTGTTTTGATAGTATAAGTATCCTCAAATGCCTAAATTATACTCTAAACTGATGTTAAAATGTTGATTTGTAGCATTATAGGCTAAGGAGCAAGGCAAGGACACTACTGGATAAAGAGGAACTAACAAGCTGAAGAAGTGAAGGAAAACCGATCTTGGGATTGCCAAGACCACTCGGCGAACCGCCAAGTGGCTCTTCAACCTGCCTAAAGTTCCAGTGTGCCACCCCTGGGAAAGAACCAAGTTGGCGACAGAAATGGGCAATCGGCGGACCGCTGATCGGTCCCGCGATAACAATTTGGATCGCCTAAAGTTACAGGACCTGAGATCCTGATGATGAATTCCAAATGGCAATAGAGTAGAACAAAGGGCAGATCGCTAGATCTTTAGGCGAGGTGCGACATACTCCGCCGAAATGACTTTCAGGCTAAAACGCAGGCAACTATAAATTGGAATTTAAAAGGATTTTTCAAAGTTCTGATTCCCAAGTTTAGAGTTAGACTTTTCTTTGAAGTTTTTATTGTAATTTTGAGGATTTCTAAGCTAAATTGTGAGAATTTGGAATTGGGTTTTTAAATTTGACAATTTTAGAACATTGCAAAAGCTTGAAGACTATAACCCAACTGATGGCTAATCGAGTTTGTAATGGTTTTTGCCTTTTTATGATGTCTAGCTAAAACCCCAATTCTTGGGGGTGTGATCATGTGATTATGGGTTGAATTAGAGTATGGGTATTGTTATTACTGATTTAAGTGCTTAATTAAAGTGGATATAATTGATAGCTGTGTTTTTATCTAAGAATTGTAGTTGCAAATGCAATTTGAACTTAGAATTCTAGGCTTGCTTGAGAAAGAAGTTTTAGAATCAAAGCTTTCAGTTAATGATTGTAGCTATTGGGTTGATATGGGTTTAGCTCTAAATATTAAATCCTAAATTTGATTCTACCCATTTAGCTCGAAAGAGTAGATGAATTAAGGTTTTGGGCTGTTACAATTGTTAAGCTTGTTGATGTTCGAAAGAAATCACTTGATTCGTGGTAGTTGTTCGAGAGAAAACTACTGCACTCATAGCCTAGATTACCCACTGATATTTAGTAATCCATTAGTAATTACAATTAGCCATACAATTAAATCAACCTATAATCGACCACATCCCGAGAATCTCTCTTTATACTGTTATTTCCTCTGTTTTACTTGTGTTGTAGTTGATAGTTGATCATCCAAATCCTCCCATCTGACATTCGTTGTCACACCCTTAGATTTATCTACTCGTTTCCAATAATGTATATTCCTATAACCGAATAGATCACGTTTACAACTTCATAACTGAATTTAAACACGTACCGCCCCCTGTGGGTTCGACTCCAACTCTTCGTTGGGTTTTATACTAGTTAACGATTGTTTACACCTAAAATCGTATGAGGTGTACTTGAAACGTTAATAAAAAATGGCGCCGTTACTAGGGAGTGGTGTTGTTTAAAATTCTATTATCAAAGTTTGAATTGTGTTCTTTTTGTTTTATAGTTGAATCGACTCATTGTGTTGGTTGTGTTGTTTCTTTTTACAGAGGATGAAAAGAGAGTAAACAGAAGCAATGGTTGCCAAGTCAGTCACCAAGACGACATTGGAAACTTGAATAATGTTAATGATCCTATCAAATTGGTTGGTATCAGAGCCATACTTTTACCACCAGCTGAAGGGAATGCCATTTTTCATGTCATTAGCACACTCCTTCAACTGTTACAAATGAAAGGGTTATTTGTAGGATTGGCTCATGAGGACCCCCATGAGCATGTTCACAATTTTGTTGATGTTTGTGGACCATTCTCGTTCAAGAACATATCTCAAGAATCGGACCGTCTTCGATTATTTCCATTATCCTTGATGGGAGAACCTACAAAATGGTTGGCTGATCTTTCGAGAAACTCTTTTACTACTTGGAATGAGTTGACCACAACTTTCTATGCAAGGTATTTTCCCCTATCAAAGATGATGACGTTAAGAGATAACATTCAAGGGTACAAACGCTTGGAAGGCGAACCAATCTATAAGATGTGGCTGAGGTTTCAAAAGATCTTACTTCAGTGCCCAACTCATGGGCTGCCACACGATGTCTTGTTGCAATACCTTTTACAGGAACCTTGACTCGGTGAACAAAGAAGTTGTTGATCAACTTGTTCCCGGTGGTATAATGCAACAACCTTGGGATGTCGCATCTTAACTCCTTGATTGGATGACCAAGATCTATAGAGCATGGTACACTCGTGAGGACCAAGTGTCCCCTGTCACCTTTAGAATGACAAAGGAGCAGATCGAGAAGGATTAAGGGAGGGCCCAAAACATGGCAAAGATGATGACCCAGGTGGACATATTGTCGAAAAATGTGATGGGTAGTGGGATGAAGAGTGTGAATGATGTGGGTGTTGGAGGTTCAAACCATGATGAGGAACATTTCGAAGCGTTGTACAATGAAGAGGTGGACTTCCTTGCAAATCAAGGAGAAGGTTTTTTTCAAAACTACCAAAGACTGGGTGGTAACCCGAGTTGGAACAAAGATGATGGATGGAGAGATCGTGAGTCATGACAGAAAATGGCGTGATCATAACACCACGTGGAAAGAAAGAGAGGGTGATAAGGATAGGTACATCCCACCTTATGAGCATCAAAATCCTAAGGAGCAAAGGCCTGAGTCGGATGTCCGTACGGAAGATATGCTTTCACGCATTCTTAGTAAGGTAGAGGGATTAGACACTTGAAATAAATGAAAGAAGACGTCTCTACACTTAACCAAACAGTTACCTCTCATTCAGTGTCAATCACGCAATTGGAAATGCAAATGGGTCAAATCTCATCTCAGTTGAACAAAAGGCCAAAAGGGAGCCTGCCAAGTGATACCTTGGCCAACCCGAAGAATGATCCTTAAAAGCGTATCCATGTCGTGCCACGACGTTAATCAGGCGCTTCTTGGGAGGCAACCCAAGTTTTTGATGTTTTAATTTTGTTTTGAATAATGTGTGTTGAATGTGCAGGTTGGAAAGTTAAAGTTTTGGGAAAAGAGCCTATAGGCGAGCCAAAGGTCTAGTCGGCAACTCGCCGAACAGGTCGGCGAGCCCGACTTGGACCGTCATTGGAACCACCAAAATGACTGGGAATCTTGTAATACTCGACAGGCAAAAACACCACTCGGCGGATCGCCGGGTGGGTCGGTGACACGACTTACTTCACCGACTGGCACGCGAAATGAACAGTTTAAAGGCCAAACAATTTAAATTTTCAAAAATCCTTTCACTTTCCAACTTGTCAACTTCCACACTTCCTCACCCAATACTAGATTATCGTATTGTTGTGTTTAATTTCTTGTTACTTGGGATCTTTGCTCGGATTACTTTGTCGCCTAGCATTTCAAACTCATTTTCGACGTAAATGTTGGTTTTCCGAACCCTGCACTCTATTTTTGGTTGAACTCGAATGAAATCGATAAATTGTTGTTGATGATTGTTGGGTAGTATGATTTTATCATTGTTTAACCGTTGGATTTCCCGGAACGAATTGAACTTTTGCCAAATTACTCATAAATCATGATTCCCGTGTTTTTGCTTGTTGAAATTGAGTAAAAATTTGTTGGGTTGCACTTAATTTGTGTTGGGTTTAGTGGGGTGAAGTCTGAGTAACCCCGGATTGTTCTAAATGTCGTAGTTTGCCTAATGATAGAGCAGTTGACATCATTCTTAAGGGCATAAGACGTCGAATGGACAATTTTGGCCAAATTGGGGGAAGTCTGAGTATCCTGAAGGCATGGGTAATATGGGTCTTACTTTAATTTCATAGTGCAAGTGTCTCATTTTGATTTCGTGGATTGCAGGTTTGATTTTCAAGATTGGGGTTGAAACTGGCACGAAGGGCCATTTGGCGAGCTGGGTCAAGCTCGCCGATTGGTTCGGCGGTTCGCCTAAGTCCCCATGGATCGCCCTTAAATTCTATAAATGTTGAGTTTTTGTTTTGTAACTTTCGGCGATACACATGTGCTTGCCGAGTTCACTCGGCGACTCGCCAAAAGTCCTCTTTGATCGCCCTTCTGGGCCCCTAATTTCTTAAAATGCACTGTAATTTTTGGTGAGCCACTTTTAGCTCGCCGATTGAAGTTGGCGATCCTCCGAAAGTCACTTCTCATCGGTGACTAGTTTTGAATTCCTGAGATTTTCATGTCGTAACTTTCGGCGAGCCCAACTTGGCCCGCCAAAGTAGTTCGGCGACTCACCGAGTCTTTTGGCGACTTCATTTCTAAAAATTTCAGGAACTTTTTCTATGTTGTTTGCAGGAATGGCTAGACCCAAGGTCTCCGGTAGAGACATACCGCCCCAAAAGTGGGCACGTGAAGTAGTAATTTATAAGAAGACAGCTGCCTCCAAGGCCAAGAAGCTACCTCCAAAGGGAGGTGAGGGTAAGGGCAAGGAGCCCGTAGTTGTTCCTCCGAAGGAGGCAAGCTCAGACAGTGAGGGGGTCTACGAGACTCAACTCACCACATCAGACAGGGAGGGGGACTCACAAGATTCTCAGGGTTCTATCTCTGAGCCTAAGGACGATCAACTACTACAGTCCCGGCAAGCGGAGCTCCGCTCCAAAGCTCATCATGATCCGTCTAGGATTCTAAAGCCTACCCCTCCAACTTCAGCTCCAATGCCTCATCCGACACAGACAGTGCCTCCAGTTCCACTAGTTTATGGTCCTCTTCCCCAGTCACTCAATCGGTTAAAGGTCGAGGGATTGAGGACCATCTTAGAAGAGAAGAGACAGTCCACAGATGGTGTGGTGGACATATATCCAGCAGTGTGGGACACTCTCAGGTTCCAAAGGTTCGACATCTTCACCATACTCTGAGGCCCAGACAATCCTAATTGGGTCTGGGAGTTTTATTCAGCATACAATGGAAGAAGAAGGCCAGTGCCTTCAAGCTGGTGGACTTCGTGGTGGTCCAAGGGAAGAAAGTAAAATGCAGAAATGATGATATGAATGTAGTGTTTGACCGGGCCTCCGAATTTATGCATGACTACCAGAGTATGATGAAGATAAAAACTATAGAAGACCTCAAAGGTTGGTTGGCCCCTCTGCTTTCTGACACCACCCCGAGATGGATTGGGGCTGGAGTGCAGATAGAGAAGAAGGACCTCAACGTAGCTGCTCGCTATTGGTTTGGATTCACCAGCATCACGATCATGCCGTCCTAGAATGAGTCGATCCTCCACCACCCAAATGTGGCATGTCTTGGGGCTATCATAACCAGGAAGTGGCTAAAATTGGGGTTGATTATTGAGTAAGAGATGGCCATGAGGGCCAAGCAGAGGCAAACCTCACTTCCATTCCCGGTGTTAATCACTGAGTTGTGCAGACGGGCCCTTGTTTCCAAAGATGAGAAGACGGATGTAGAGGTGACATCTACCTCCTTTACTGACATCTGACATATTGAGGACGAGTACCAGAGGGATGAGGCTGATAGGAGGAGAGCAACCCCAGTGGAGACATCCCCGGAGGTTGATATTGACACTCTACCTGCAGAGGCAGTCTTGTCTACTCAGGCCACCAAGCCTTCAGGTACTTCTATCTCTATTCCTTCTGCGACCCCGAGTACTTCTATTGCTCCCTTCCATAGTTTTACTGCTACTGCTCCTAGGCCCCCGATCACCTATGGGATGCTGTGCAAGATGGGGAATCTGACCCAATCTACTGATACGCGTACCTCTCGGCTAGAGGATGTGATTCCTAGGATGACCGAAAGAGCCATTGCTGCTGCATTGACACCTCTCCGAGCTTTGATCGATCCCCTTACTGTGAGAGTTGAGGTATGTGAGAGAGGACGGGGAGTTGATGATGAGGTGACAGCCTTAAAGGCCGATCTTGTAGGACTTCGTAGAGATGTGGACGAACTAAAGTCCACCGACCTCTCCATGCTCTTTGGTACAATAGACATACAACATGTCCTGAGCTCAGATATTCTAGCCTGTTCAGATGTGCCTCAGGCTACCACCGGAGATGCGGTTAGAGCTAATGATGCTGATGCTGTTTCTGAGGCTGAGACGGATGAGGAGCAACTTGGTGATCGAGAGGATGGTGTTTATGAGGACCTGGTTGACTCTGAGGGTGCCATGTACGAGACTGCTAGACTGACATCCCTTCAGGATGTTTCCATGGTAGGCTCCAGTGAAGCCAAGGATGATGTGACACCCGACACTGATGCCTAGACAGATGGAACGATGGATATGCACACTTCACCCCAGACATAGCCTGACATGATAATTCCCTTCCCTCCTTCTTTGTCATTTTTAGACTTTTTGTTGTTTTTGGTTGCATTTGAGGACAACTGCGTTTTTGTTAGTGGGGAGAGGTATACCTACCTCTTTTGTGGGTTGTTTTTGTGAATATTGATTTGTATTGTGTTTTTGTGGATATTGAGCTTATTGAGCTATATATATATATTTCGCTTGTGGAATTGTGGTTGTTGATAAATTATGCCCATTGTTTTGATAGAAAATGGTTTTGATCCAAATTTTTAAAATTTTCCACCTCTTTTGTGCATGATTGTGTCTGTTCTTGTACAAATTTGAGTGTCGGTTGTGATCAATACCGATGTCTTGAATAGTGCACTTAATTGAACAAAATGAATGTGCGGCTACGATGAGGCAAATGAAGTTACATAGGCAATATGTGAACTTTGAGCATCTTGTTGTGACTAGCCGATTGTCAATGAAGTCTTTTGTGATGAACATTGCATGCTAGCTAGAAAGTGTTGAGTCTTGTTTGATAATGGTATCAATGCCTTGTGTGGTGAGGTTGTTTTGAGCATTGTGTATGATGACACCTAGAATTTACCACGTTGGTCCGATCGATTAAGTGAAGTAAACAATTGAAATGATTTTAGGCAATTTTTTTGAAGAGTGAGCCTATTTGTCAACATACCTGTTTATGGCCAACCTTGTGAGAAGTGTGAACTCTGCTTGTCACCTTTTGAGCCTACCATTTTCTTGGAAGAAACTTGAACAACTTGGACCTTTTTGTCCCACCACCTATAACCTTCATGAAGTTTTGGTTTGTGTAAATAGCTAACTTAGGCCAAAAGCCTAAGTTGGGGGTGTGGTGAAAAAGAAGGGAAGTCAAGAAGTGAAAAAAAATCCCCCCTCCTTATGGACTGTGTTAAAGGAAGATGGAACCTCTCCATGTAAAAAAAACAAAAGAACAAAAGAGAAGAAAAATAATGAAAAAGAACAAAAGTTGTGAAATAGAGTTGTACAAATGACAAAAGAAATGGGGTATCCGGTGAATCATGTCTAGTTGAATAATGGGGTGGATTATGATCATGTTGGATGAATAAGAGAAGGAGAAAATGATTTTCAGGTCACACTTCATGAAGGTAGAAGCCACTAAACCCTAAATGACCATACTTTGACACTCAGCCCCATTACAAGCCTTGAAAAGACTTTTGTGATCTTGAGTGAGCTGAAACGAATGTTGATTGGAAAATAAGGGCAAGCCTATGGGTGAAGTCATGCATGTGTTCATCTTTGTGAGTGTGAGAGTTGTATGTGATTCCGGAATCTTAACTTGATGAGAAATTTTGTGTGAATGTAGAATTATCTTTGTTGTGAGGGCATTTGAATACCTTTGATGAACTTGAACTTGCATTTGAGGCAAATATTGTGAGCTTCAGTACAATTGATGATGGTGAGTCACAATTTTAAACTTTGAGTGCAAAATTGATCATTGTATGAATAGTTTGAACCTTGTTGTGTGCATTTATGTTGAGTTTTACTTGAGGACAAGCAAAAGTTTAAGTTGGGGGTGTTGATGGGTCCGAGATTTCGACTCATTTGGGATTTGTTTTGATAGAATAAGTGTCCTCAAATGCCTAAATTATGCTCTAAACTGATGTTAAAATGTTGATTTGCAGCATTATAGGCTAAGGAGCAAGGCAAGGACACTACCGGATAAAGAAGAACTAACAAGCTAAAGAAGTGAAGGAAAAGCGATCCTGGGGATCGCCAAGATCACTGGATGAACTGCCGAGTGGCTCTTCAGCCTGTCTAAAGTTCTAGCATGCCAGCCCTGGGGAAGAACCAAGTTGGCGACTTAAATGGACAATTGGTGGATCGTCGATCGGTTCCAGAATAACAATTTGGATCACCCAAAGTTACAGGACTTGAGATGCTGAGGATGAATGCCAAATGGCGATGGAGTAGAGCAAAGGGAGGATCGCCGAATCTTTAGGTGAGGCGCGACTTACTCTGCCGAAATGACTTTCAGGCTAAAACGCAGGCAACTTTATAATTGGAATTTAAAAGGAATTTTCAGAGTTCTGATTCCCAAGTTTAGAGTTAGACTTTTCTTTGAAGTTTTTATTGTAATTTTGAGGATTTCTACGATTAATTGTGAGAATTCGGAAATGGGTTTTTGAATTCGACGATTTTAGAACATTGTAAAAGCTTGAAGACTATACCCAGCTAATGACCAATCGAGTTGGTAATGGTTTTTGCCTTTTCATGTTGTCTAGCTAAAACCCCCATTCTTGGGGTGTGATCATGTAATTATGGGTTGAATTAGAGTATGGGTGTCTTTACTTATTGATTTAAATGCTTAATTGAAGTGGGTTTAATTGATAGTTGTGTTTTTATCTAAGAATTGTAGTTGCAAATGCAATTCGAATTTAGAATTCTAGGCTTGCTTGAGAAAGAAGTTTTAGAATCAAAGCTTTCAGTTAATGATTGTAGCTATTGGGTTGATATAGGCTTAGCTCAAAAGAGTAAATCCTAAATTCGATTCTACCCATCTAAGAGTAGATGAATTAAGGTTTTGGGTTGTTACAATTGTTAAGCTTATTGATGTTCGAAAGAAATCACTTGATTCGTTGTAGTTGTTCGAGAGAAAACTACTGCACTCATAGCCTAGCTTACCCACTGATATTTAGCAATCCATTAGTAATTACAATTACCCGTACAATTAAATCATCCTATAATCGATCACATCCTGAGAATCTCTCTTTATACTGTTATTTCCTCTGTTATTCTTGTGTTGTAGCTCATAGTTGATCCTGCAAATCCCCCTATCTGACATTCGTTTTCACACCCTTAGATCTATTTACTCGTTTCCGATAATGTATATTCCTATAACCGAATAGATCACGTTTACAACTTCATAACTGAATTTAAACACATACCGCTCTCTGTGGGTTCGACTCCAATTCTTCGTTGGATTTCATACTAGTTAACGATTGTTTACACCTAAAATCAGAAGATGAGGTGTACTTGAAACGTTAATCACTTGTATGACCAAACATGTTGTGAGATTACACTAGATATATTATTATTATTATTGAGTTGTGTATGTACTTGAGCTCTTTTATTAAAATTTTGTTTTAGGTCACTAATTTTATTGAGACTTTTTGATCATCAAATGTGGTTTATTCAACTATGTATATATATGAGGTCTCTTATTAAAATTTTGCTTTAGGCCACTAACTTTATTAAGACTCTTTGATCATCAAACTTTGATCAAACTCACTTATGAGATCACACTAGATATATTATTGTAATTGTTATTGTATTTAATCTCCTAATACATGTGAATCAGAAAGTCAGGGGAAAAGAAGATCATAAGATATTTTTCTTCATTTTTTATATTTTAAATTATCTTGATTATCTTTGGTTAGTTATTTTTTGTTGTATCTGTTCATATGTTATATTTATTATATTTTATATTTCAGTTATGAAACAATCTAGTGAAAATTCAAGAGTGGTTTGTAAGAATTTGGAGGTAGAAAAGATTTTTTTTGAAAATATATTTAAGAAATATCCTTAAATGGGAGACCTGGAAGTAGTTTGAAGTCAGACTCATGTTAGTATATTTTGTGAAAGTGACATCTACAAACACTCGAGATTTTATAGCACCATATCATAACGTTTGATATTAATTAGGAGATTATCATTGTAGGCAGACTATTAATAAGGAAGAAAAAATTAATCATGGTCAGGCACAACTCAGAAATTAATGTTATATAAGAACGTTCTTATGGAGTTCCAAAAGTAAGATTCCCTATATTAGGCAAGATGCCTCCATACTCTATAGATGTTCATAGATATATTATTGTTTTATGTTTTGCAGTTCATAATTTTATTAGGAAGGAACATATAAACGATGACCTTTTTAATTAATACGAGTCACCTCAATTAATATTTGACGAGGAAAGAGAGTATTGGATGAAACAAATGGACTTGGTTAGATAGTTGCAGATAGGGGTGTTCGTGGTTCGGTTTGGATCGGTTATTGATTAAAACCAAAACCAAACCAATCTAGTCGGTTTTTTAAATTTCTAAAATCAAACCAAACCAACCAAAAAGAATAACCATAGGTTTGGTTATTACCAGTTTGGTTCAATTTGATTCAGTTTTTTTGGTTAATTCGATTTGAAAGTAATAATTTTTTTGAGGACGTATGTATCCCGATAGACACAAACACCAAGTACATGAACAATCCACAAAAAAGCTAATGTCGGTTAAATTAAGCAATACTAGAATTATCATTACATGAACACAGTGATTCGATTAAAAGAAAGTGTGACTATTTTATGTGAAGTACGATAGGTAAAGACTAAAATAGATTTTGATGGACTTGGACTTAGGATTGTTATAGTTGGGCTAAAGTGTTGGGCTTGAGAAAATGGCAAAGTTAAAGACTTAAGTTAATTAAAATTTAATAAATATTTTTAATTTATTTATGAATAATATATGAATAATTATAAAATTTATATATCTAATTTATCGGTCTGGTTTGGTTATTTTTGCGGTTGTTTTTTTTAGTAAAACCAAAACCAAACCATATAGTATCGGTTTTCAAAATTTAAAACTTAACCTAACCAAATATCAGTTTTTTTAATCGATTTGGTTCGGATTGCGGTTCAGTTTGATTTTTTAACCATAACCATGAACAGCCCTAAACACAGAGTTCAAGTCTATGTGCTATTTGTTACATAAATACTATTTGAATATTGACTGACTTTAGGATAAATTAGTAAACTGAAAAAAAAAAATTCTCAATTTTTCAATAAATAAAGCAACTTTTTTGTAAAATCTCAAATAGTTTGATTTTTGCATTTTTACAATAAAATGACTGAAAAAAATAATTTTCAAAAGAAGAATATATTTAAAAAAATTCGCAAACTACGCGCACCTGATTCTCACATCGTTGAGATACGTAGGCAACCCTCCTTGGATTCAGTGGTCCATTTCAATAAAATGCAAAAAAAAGAGAGAAGATTATTTATAAAAAAAAAGTTAATTCTTATTTCCTTGTTAAAAAAAAAAGATAAAAAAAGTTTGTATTCATATCAACAACAAAACAAAAGTTTGTTAAAAAAAAAATAATCCGCGAACTACGTGCACCTGATTCTCACATTGTTGAGATACATAGGCAACCCTTTTAGGGTTCGGTGGTTCTTATTTAATAAATTCAAAAAAAATAGAAAGTTTTTTTTAAAAAATAATAATTATTTCCTTGTTCGAAAAAAGAAAAAAAGTTTGCATTCAAATCAACAACAAAATAAAAGTTTGTTAAAAAAATTCGCGAACTACGCGCATTTGATTCTCATATCGTTGAGATACGTAGGCAACCTTCCTTGGGTTCAGTGGTCCATTTCAATAAAATGCAAAAAAAAAGAGAGAGGAAATTATTTTTAAAAAAGTTAATTCTTATTTCCTTGTTCGAAAATAAAAGATAAAATAAAGTTTGTATTCATATCAACAACAAAAAAAAAGTATTTTAAGAAAAAAAAAGTCGCGAACTACGCGCATTTGATTCTCACATCGTTGAGATACGTAGGCAACCCTCTTAGGGTTCAGCGGTTCTTATTAAATAAAATTCAAAAATAAATAGAATATTTTTTTTAAAAAATAAATATTATTTCCCTATTTGATAAAAAAAGATAAAACTAAAGTTTGCATTCATATTCAAGAACAAAATAAAAGTTTGTTAAAAAATTTGCAAACTACGCGCACCTGATTCTTACATCGTTGAGATACATAGGCAAACCTCCTAGGATTCTGTGGTCCTTATTCAAGAAAATGAAAAAAAAGAGAAGATTATTTCTTTTAAAAAAACAAATTCTTATTTCCTTGTTCGAAAAAAAGATATACAAGAAGAAGTTTGCATTCATATTCAATAACAAAACAAAAGTTTGTTAAAAAAAATTACGAACTACGCACACCTAATTCTCAACTCTATGAGATACATAGGCAACCCTCATCGGGTTCGGTGATCCTTATTCAAAATATATATAATCAATTAAATGAATAAATGTTTTGGTCTTTATTCAAAAGCTTGAATAACAAAAGTTTTTTTTCCTTATCTCAAAATCTAAAAAAAAAAGAAAAGTTTGTTTAGTTTATTTCATTACTTCTAAACTATGTTTGATCTGATTCTTGCTTTGACAAGATATGTAGAAAACCTTATTTTGAGGTTCGGTCCAACTAACAAAATATCTAGAAAGTCCTCATCACAAAAAACTGGGGAAAAAAAAGATTTTTTTTATTATTCAAAATTCGAATAAAATTGTTTCTCTTCCTTCTTTTAAAATCTAAAAAAAAGAAGATAAAAACAAATTGTTTCTTTAAAAGTTTTTTTTTTAAAAGAAAAAATTAATTCTTGACTTGGTTGGTACCAGTATACTTAGGAGTTTGCATGAGAATAACAAAGGCATTAAACTATTTTTCAAGATAGACCAACTTTGTTGTGATCCATAGATTCTTTTGGTACCACTTGTTATATTTGTGTAATACTTGAAAATTATCGTGCTTAAAGTTAAGACTAAAACAAATTCACCTCATTATTTCATGGGCATTGTGTGGTGAGCTTTAGATATAAAATTCAATGACATGACTTTGTTGATTTAGAACTTGTCCCAAATGTTTGTTGAAGCGAAATTTTGAGCAACATTTAACTTGAGAAAGATTATAGGCTTTCTTTGATCCGCTTGTGCCTTTAAAGCCTACCAAATGACATGTTATCCATTAAACTCCCATTTCGAGCCTGAACCCCATTTATTTGAATAACCACATTTTAACATATATCCTTTTGAGTGCATAAATGCACTATCCCTTGGTCTCACCTCCTTAAAGCGCACTATCAATAAACTACACAACACAAAAAATTTGAGATGGGTGACAAAGTGAAAAGGTCAAATATGTGAAAGTCCAGAAAAAAAAACAGACAAAGAAAAGATAGAAAGAAAAAATGAAAAAAAGCCTCCAACAAAAGGAGGGAAAATGAGATAAAAAAAAGAAGAAAATAAATGAGAAGAAGCTTCCAAGAAAACAAAGGTCAAATGCAAAAAACGAAAAATATTTGAGAGCATAATACAACTTTTAAGAGGAAATAGTGAATTTATGTAACACCCCGCTACTAGAAAGACTTAGAATTAGAAAGAAACCATTTTTGGAAATAATCAAATTTGGAAAGTTTGATGAAGATAAGTTAAGTATGAGTTTTGGGTCAACTTCAAACGACCATAACTCATAGACCATGATGAGTTAGGTGTGCTACAAGGTACTGTAGGAAAGGTCTTTGAATTATCTTTCCAACGCCACCAAGTTTGCTCGAATTCCAGTTCGTATGAGAGAGATATGCCCATTTGAAGTGGGTTGTCTAAATAAGGAAAGTCGAAACCGGATTTTAGAATGGTATTATGGTCTTTTCACTACCCAATTATTAAAATTCATTTTTGGTAATTAAGTTGGGGTCTCAACTGATTGGATTCAGTTTACGCTTTATAAAAATAAGTTAGGGTTTTGAGAGAAGAGAAAAGAAGAGGAGGAAGGAGGATAAGAAGCTTGGAATCGTCGAGTTCTTGAGGAATCGCTTGAGGATTTCGCCAAGGATTGATCCCTACGAGGTATGTGAGATCACATAGCGTTGGTTTAGTTCACCCACGCGCCAAGCATGATTTTATTCAGCGAAATTATATTCTTGAAAGTATAGAAATTGAGTTCTTGTTGGATTTGTTTGAAGTTTCTATTGAGTTCTTGATTGTTTGAACTGTTGAGAAGTTTCTTGATTTAAATTCATGAAATTAGATGTCGTTTTGAGAAGATTCTTGCATATTTTGGTTATGTAGTCAAATCTAAGTGTTTAGGGAAAAAACTAATTGAATCTAGAGGGTTTAGAGTTAAAAAATGATCAAGAAAAATTGGGAATTTTCTAGGCAGGGGTATGGGCCGTCGTGCCAGCCAGAGCGCCCCACTTTGGGTTCTGAAGTTTGGCCTTTGGGGCGTTACGCCAGCCAGTGCCTGAAGTTTTGGGTCTCTTTCCTTTTGTGGAGATTAATGAAACACAGACTTCCTATTGGGAAAGTGTTGATCAGAATAAAGGTGGTGGAAGAGGCCCTTTGTTACTGTTGTACTAGGCCACAAACACAAACTATTGATCATGTTTTTCTGACCTCTTCTTTTGCTAAAAGAGTGTGGCAGTACTTTATTGCAGCAACTGGGGTACAAGTTTCAGGTTTCCAATTGAAGGTATTTCTCCACAACTGGTGGAAATTGGATGCCCCTCCTAAACTTAAGCCTATCTTGATGGCACTGCATGCTTTCATTATTTGGCAACTTTGGAAAAGAAGAAATGCTCTTAAGCATGGAGAGAGGATGCCTTTTTATAAGACTATGGAAGAAATTAATAGGCAAAGTCGATTCTTGGCAAGGTGTAGATATTCCTGGTTGTCTTCTATTCCTTATCACTGGCCCATGCTTGTTAAATTTTTGGAGGAATATACACCTTCTATTGTTACAAAAGTAGTTATCTAGAAAAAACCTGAGATAGGAAGTTAGAAATGTAATACAGATGGAGCTTCTAAAAGCAATCCTGGACCTAGTTTGAGTGGTTTTTGTGTGAGAGATTCGTCTGGAAATTTTATATATGCAGAATCGTCTAGATTGTTGGATGGTAATAATCTTATAGCTGAAGCTAAGGCTTTAGTAGCAGGGCTAGAATTTTGCATTTGTGCACATTATTCTCCAGTGGTGATGGAGACTGATTCATTAACCATGAAAAATGTGCTTGAAGGTATGTGGGAGGTCCCTTGGGAGATAAGTTTGGAAGTGAAGTGGTTTAAGCAACTTAGGAACAATGGTGTAATAAGGGTGGAGTATGTATTAAGAGAAGGAAATTAGCTAGTTGATTACTTTGGTAACATGGGTGCTCATTTTGTAGGTACTAAAAAATATAATAATATCCAGGAGGTTCCCTTACAAGGTAGAAGAATTATCAACATGGAGAAAGACGAAGTTCCAAGTCTCAGCATTCAAAAATGTCAAAATAAAGGATATGGATGCACACAATCACACACACAATCAAATGGCACAAATAATACAACAACAATTATAATTGCAGATACAACAGCTACACCAACAGTTACAAACAACTAAAACGGTTACTTTACCAACATTTTAGTCCAAGATCATGGTTAACCATTGTTCCTAATTCCTTTAAAGCATACAAGCTTGTAACATAAATTTTCATTATTCTTACTTGCTGGTGATTAACATTAGTTGTTGATATTTGAAAATCAATCAGATCAGCTTTGTCAAAACAATGGTATTAGCTTCTCTTGAAGCTCAATCTGTAGATAAAGTGAAATGGTTGGTAAATCAAAATTCAACGAGGTGACAAATCGAGTGGCATAATTGCGAGCTAGTTACCTCGTGTAGATTAGTGTGGGAATTTAACATAGAGCCGAAGAAGTCTTCTTTGGAACTGATTTCATGGCATCTGTGAGACTTGTAGGTGTCTTGAGTGAAATCAATATAAGCTCTTTGAGCTATTTCCATGGCAGATCTGGACTAAGGTTGTCGGTGATCATATTTTCATCACTCGATTGTAACTTTTTTAAGTGGGCTCAATTTTTTACCTCAACTCTCGATGATTCTGGCGATGGGTGCCTAAGCTCTTTGAGCTTTCCGTTTTGAGGGTTATGTGGTATTTCCCATGTAGTCTTGTTTAGATGTTATTTCCTTTTCATTTTATTTTGTTTTCGGCTAGTTTTGAGCCTTTGGGCTAGTAGACACTTTCGGTCTACTATGTCAAATTGTAACTGTCGTGTTTTATATAATTGATGGCTTTGCCATCCTTAAAACAAAAAAAAAAGTTTTGGGTCTGGCGCCCCACGCCACTCAGAGCGACAAGTTCGCCAGGTCTTCTACTCTTTCCCACTTCTTTCCGTATGAGTTTCCTTGAAACGTACCTATGTTTTCTAGTTGATTCCTACACTCTAAGGTACGTCTAAACAACATGAAATCATCCATAACATGAGATCATGAACCTTTAATCCATAATTCAATTCAAGGAAATTTAATAGTCAAGTCAAGAGAAGTTCATAGAGTTTCCCAAGGTCTTTTACAAACGTTTTAACTTTGTTTTAAGACTTGAGTTTTGAGTTGAGTAAAGAGTAAAGATTGAAGTACATTTCTTCAAAAGAGTATATCGGGACTATGCATTCCCAAAGAGTAAATGCTTTCACAATTAAGCAAGAGAGGAAACTTTGATTTCCAAGCGAGCCTTTGAGCTAAGTTATGTTTTTAAATATAAGAGCTAGTATTATATTTTGGGAGTAGTATTGAGCACCGATATGGGGGAGAGTTCAGACAACTCCCAGCCCCCATAAACCATGTAGCCATCATGGGTAGAAAAGAGACATACTTTTTAGATGATTCCGTAGTGCTTTTTAGCATAGACTAGTGGATCCACTTAGTAGTCGAGTTCTATACACTCGACAAGGTATAGGAAGGCCTTGGCAGTGTGAGGCAAAACGTTGTATCATCACAATAGCTCTTAAGTGATAGTTGTCGGTTAGAGAAACTCCCACATCAGTATTTTGTATTCTTATATACATAAAAGTAAATTGTATTTTTATATACATTCCAGAGTTTATATTGTATCTTTGCATACATACAAAGTTACTATTGTATTTCTAAATACACAGAGTTGTTCCCTTTTCAAGCTTTTGTCTTGTTTTAGAATTCCTCTCGCATGCTCGTACATTCAATGTAATGATGCCATTTGTCCTGCATCATTGTTATAATGCAGATACAGGTAACCAAGATCAACATCCAGCGCATCGTTGATTCTAGTTGAGCTTCAGAGTTTGTTGGTGAGCTTCATTGCTTCCGGAGGATCCCCTTTTATTTCTTTTCACTATTTTAGTTCATTAGGATGTCGTGGGTCTTGTCCCGACATCCATCTCAGTTATTAGAGGCTTCATAGATAGTTAGTTAGTTCATTTGTCATTATCTTGTTATTGGCTTATGTTGAATCTTGAGTTGCCACTTTGGCAAAGTTGAATGTTATTTAATACATTCTAAGTTATCTATTGAGAAGTTCTGTTTACTTTTTAAGTATTTCTATCAGGCCAAGCGTTCGCTTGGGGCCAACAATGGTTCTCAAAGAGCTAGTCTCACCCAGGGTGTAGGCTCGGGGAGTGACAAACTTGATATCAGAGCACAAAGTTCAAGAGTCCTAGGGAGTCTATGAAGCCGTGTTTGTAGAGTTCTAGTTATCGATGTGAAGCGCGCCACATCTATAAATAGGAGGCTGCGATACATAGGAACTATCTTACTTCTTTCATACTCATTTCGTGCGATAGAGTGTATCTCTATAAAAGTTTCTTTCTAAGTCGTGCTTGTGTGTGTCTTTCAGATCATGCCTTCATAAAGAGCTGCTAGAGGTCGTCCGTCTAGGAGAAATGTTGAACCACAGGAACAAGGGGTACCTAATGCACCAGAAGTGCAACCCCAAGGTGCAGTCACCAATGCTGAGTTTCGTGAGGCCATATGGATGTTGAGCCAAGTTGTGACCAACCAAGCTGGGCAACAAAGAGAGAATCAACAGGAAGTGGCTGATACGTCAAAGATCCGTGAGTTCTTAAGGATGAATCCACCAAGCTTCACAGGTTCAAGTGTTACTGAGGATCTAGAGAACTTTGTTGAGGAGCTTCAGAAGGTTTTTGAGATCATGCATGTTGCTGATGCTGAGAGGGTGGAACTAGTTGCATACCAAATGAAGGGTGTCGTTAAGGATCTGGTTTGATCAATGGAAGAAGAAATGAGTTGAGGATGCACCACCTGTGAGTTGGGCTTATTTTGAGGAGGCCTTCCTAGGGAGTTTCTTCCCCCGAGAACTAAGAGAATCAAAGGTACGAAAGTTCCTCACTCTTAAGCAGGATTCTTTGAGCATTTATGAGTACAGTCTGAAGTTAACACAACTTTACCACTATGCTTCTGAGATGGTTGCTGACATGAGAAGCAGGATGAGTTTATTCGTTGCTGGGTTGTCTCGCCTGTCAAGAAAGAAAGGCAAGGCAGCTATGCTGATAGGGGATATGGACATAGCAAGACTAATGATCCACGTGCAACAAGTTGAGGAGGACAAGCTGAGGGATATAAAAGAGTTTAAGAATAAGAGGGCTAACACATCAAGGAATGAGTCCGCGCAGCAGAAGAATAATGCCAACCGGTCATCTTTCCAACAGAAACAAAAAAGGACCTGCTCCATCATCTGCTAGTGCACCTGCACCAAAGAACAAAGGTGAGTACAATAGTCATAATTTCAAAGTTAAACCAGCCTATTCTCAAGGTAGTATGGCACAAGGGGGTAGTAAGCCTCCTTCATGTGCTAAGTGTGGCAGGAGCCACTCAGAGATGTGTCGTGATGGCTCCACTAGTTGTTTCAAGTGAGGCCAAAACGGTCATTTTATGAGAGAGTGTCGAAAGAACAGGCATGGTAATGGTAATGGGGAAATAAAGCCCAGTCTTCTTCAGTTTCTCCACCAGATAGAGATGCATCTAGAGGATCAACTTCAGAGGCAGGCAGAGGAGGAAATCATTTTTATGCTATTACTAGTCGCCAAAAGCAAGATGATTCAGTAGATGTTGTCACTAGTATGATCCAAGTCTTTGAATTTAATGTTTATGCTTTGCTAGATCCAGGAGCGAGTCTATCATTTGTGACTCCTTATATTGCGATGAATTTTGATGTTCTTCGTGAGAAACTTCTTGAGCCCTTCAGTATTTCCACACCTGTTGGTGAGTCTATTCTAGCAGAGAGAGTCTATCGTGATTGTATCATTTCCGTCAATCACAAGAGCACCATGACTAATTTAGTTGAGTTAGACATGGTATATTTTGATGTCATTCTAGGTATAGACTAGTTTCATGCCTGTTATGCCTTAAGTGATTATAGAACTCGAGTTGTTAAGTTCCAGTTTCCTAATGAGCCAATTATAGATTGGAAGAGTAGTTCAGCAGTGCCTAAGGGTCATTTTATTTCGTACCTTAAGGCGAGAAAGTTAGTTTCCAAGGGGTGTGTCTATCACTTAGTCCGAGTTAATGACTTTAGTGTTGAGATACCTCCTATTCAGTTAGTTTCAATAGTAAAAGAGTTCCCAAAAGTCTTTCTAGATGATCTTTTCGGAGTCCCTCTTGAGAGAGAAATAAACTTCAGTATAGATATTCTTCCCGATACTCATCCTATATCTATTCCTCCATATAGGATGGCACCAACAGATTTGAAAGAGTTGAAAGAGAAGCTGAAAGATCTCCAAGAGAAAGGTTTTATTCGACCAAGTGTCTCACCTTGGGGAGCTCCAATCTTATTTGTGAGAAAGAGGGATGGTTCTTTTAGAATGTGTATAAATTACCGTCAGTTGAACAAGGTTACTATCAAGAATAAGTATCCTCTTCCGAGAATTGATGATCTCTTTGATCAACTTCAGGGTGCCACTTGTTTATCTAAGATAGACCTCATATCTGTCTACCATCAGTTAAGAGTAAGGGAATATAATATTCCAAAGACAGCTTTCAGGATCCGTTATGGTAATTATGAGTTTCTGGTCATGTCGTTTGGTTTAACTAATGCACTCGCAGCGTTCATGAACCTTATTAATAGAGTATTCAAGCCTTATTTAGATATGTTTGTTATCGTGTTCATTGATGACATTCTAATCTATTCGATAAATGAGGAAGATCATGCCAGTCATCTCAGAATAGTTCTCCAAATTCTAAAGGATAGAGAGTTGTATGCCAAGTTCTCTAAGTGTGAGTTTTGGCTTGAGTCTGTGGCATTCTTAGGCCACATTATTTCCGGTGATAGAATTAAAGTTGACACCCAGAAGATAGAACTGATTCTACCATAGAGGCCAACGATAGACAATAACTCCCCCCCGAACACAGCTTACAACTTTCATCGTACTGTGCTCTCCAAAGAGCAACTCTTCTCAAAATCCAACTCAGCAACAGTGCATAATTGGCCTAGACCCATATCTCCAACTGATATTAGGAATTTCTTGGGGTTGGCTGGGTATTATAGAAGGTTCGTAGAGAGGTTCTCATCTATTTCGTCCCCTTTGACCAAGTTGACTAAAAAAATAGTTAAGTTTCAATGATCTGAAGCTTGTGAGAAAAGCTTTCAGGAATTAAAAAAACGATTGACCACTGCCTCAGTATTGACCTTACCAGGTGGTACTTAAAGTTTTGTGGTATATTGTGATGCGTCCAGAGTTGGTTTGGGTTGTGTGTTAATGCAGAATGGCAAAGTTATAGCTTATGCCTCCAAACAGTTGAAAAGTCACGAGAAGAACTACCCAACCCATGACTTAGATTGGCTACCGTAGTATTTCTTTTGAAAATATGGCGTCATTACCTGTATGGTGTTCATGTAGATGTATTCACTGATCACAAGAGTCTTCAGTACGTGTTTAGTCAGAAAGAGCTTAATCACAAAAATGTGGTTAGAGTTACTTAAAGATTATGACATGAGTATTCTTTATCACCCAGGTAAGGCTAATGTTGTTGTTGATGCCTTGAGTAGATTATCTATGGGTAGTACCGCTCATTTTGAGAAGGATAAGAAAGAGTTAGCAAAAGATGTGCATAGACTTGCACGATTAGGATTTTGACTAATGGATTCCATAGAAAGAGGAGTAGTAGTGATGAATGGGGCTGAATCATCATTAGTGTCAGAAGTGAAAGAAAAGCAAGACCAAGATCCTATTTTGCTTGAATTGAAGCTAAATGTTCATAAACAAAAAGTAATGGCTTTTGAACAAGGGGGAGAAGGTGTATTGAGGTATCAAGGTAGATTGTTTGTACCAAGGGTGGATGAACTCCTAGAGAGGATCATGGAGGAAGCTCATAGCTCCCGATATTCTATCCATCAGGGTTCTACAAAGATGTATCGTGACTTGAGAGAGGTATATTGGCAGAGTAGTATGAAGAAAGGTATTGCTGAGTTCGTTGCTAAATGCTCGAATTGTCAACAAGTAAAAGTAGAGAACCAAAGGCCCTGTGGTATGACTCAGAATATAGAACTTCTGGAATGGAAGTGGGAGATGATCAATATGGATTTTATCACAGGTTTACCAAGGTCTCCCAGGCAACATGATTCTATTTTGGTGATTGTTGATAGAATGACAAAATCAGCCCACTTTTTGCCGGTAAAGACTACCCATTCGGCAGAGGACTATGCCAAGTTGTATCTTCAAGAGGTAGTTAGACTTCATGGGGTGCCAATTTCGATTATATCAGATAGAGGTGCACAATTTACTGCACAGTTCTGGAAATATTTTCAGAAAGGCTTGGGTTCAAAGGTGAACTTGAGTACTGCTTTACATCCTTAGACAGATGGTCAAGCAGAGCGCACTATTCAGACTTTAGAAGATATGTTGAGGGCCTGTGTGATTGATTTCAAGGGTAATTGGGATGATCACCTACCTCTCATTGAGTTTACTTATAACAATAGTTACCACTCTTCCATCCAAATGGCTCCTTATGAAGCTCTTTATGGGAGAAGATGTGGATCTCCTATCGGATGGTTTGAAGTTAGTGAAGCTGGATTGATAGGAACAGTCTTAGTTCATCAAGCCATGGAGAAGGTGAAAGTTAATCAAGAGAGATTGAAAACAGCGCAAAGTCATCAGAAATCCTACACTGATGTTAGGAGAAGGGAGTTAGAGTTTGAAGTAGATGATTGGGTTTACTTGAAAGTTTCACCCATGAAGGGTGTTATGAGATTTGGCAAGAAAGGGAAGCTTAGTCCCCAATATATTGGTCCTTATAGAATATCCAAGAGGGTTGGCAATGTAACTTATGAGTTGGAGCTACCACGGGAGTTAGCAGCGATTCATCTTGTATTTCACATCTCCATGTTGAAGAAGTGCATGGGCGATCCTTCACTTATCATACCTACTGAAGATATTGGTATCAAAGATAGCTTATCATATGAGGTGATTCTTGTTCAAATTCTAGATCGCCAAGTTCGCAAGTTGAGAACTAAGGAAGTAGCATCAGTCAAGGTTCTATCGAGAAATAAGTTTGTTGATGAAGCTACTTGGGAAGCTGAGGAGGATATGAATAAGAGATACCCACATCTCTTTGACTCCGGAGAAGTTCCAAATTAAGGTACTAATCCTTTTCTTGACTTTTATTTTAAGTTGGCATGTTGTATTTACAATTTGCTTGTTGGGTGTTTGAGCTAGGTGTTAGATGTTACACCTTAGCCTACTAAGAGTAATCTCATTTGAGGACGAATGTTCCCAAGGGGGAGATATTGTACCATTCCACTACTATAAATACTTAGAATTAGAAAGAAACTGTTTTTGGAAATAATCAAATTTGGAAAGTTTGACGAAGTTAAGCTAAGTATGAGTTTTGGGTCAACTTCAAATGACCATAACTCCTAGCTCAGGATGATTTAGGTGTGCTACAAGGTACTGTAGGAAATATCTCTGAATTATATTTCCAACACCGCCGAGTTTGCTCAAATTCGAGTTCGTATGAGGGAGATATGCCCATTTGAAGTTGGGATGTCTAAATAAGGAAAGTCAAAACCGGATTTTAGAAGGGTATTATGGCCTTTTCACTACCCAACTAATAAAATTCGTTTTTGGTAATTAAGTTGGGGTCTCAACTAATTGGATTCAGTTTACGCTTCATAAAAATAAGTTAGGGTTTTGAGAGAAGAGAAAAGAAGAGGAGGAAAGAGGATAAAAAGCTTGGAATCGTCGAGTTCTTGAGGAATTGCTTGAGGATTTTGCCAAAGGTTGATCAGTACGAGGTATGTGAGATCACATAGCATTGGTTTAGTTCACCCACGCGCCAAGAATGCTTTTATTCAGCAAAATTATATTCTTGAAAGTATAGAAATTGAGTTCTTGATTGTTTGAACTGTTGAGAAGTTTCTTGATTTAAATTCATGAAATTAGATGTCGTTTTGAGTAGATTCTTGCATATTTTGATTATGTAGTCGAATCTAAGTATTTGGGGAAAGAACCAATTGAATCTAGAGGGTTTAGAGTTGAAAAATGACTAAGAAAAATCAGAGATTTTCTGGGCAGGGGTCTGGGGAGCCACGCCAGCGAGATTGCCCCACTTTGGGTTATGAAGTTTGGCCTCTGGGGAGCCGTGCCAGCCAGTGCATCCCAAGCCAGAGTCTGAAGTTATGGGTCTAGCGCCCCGCGCCACTTAGAGCGCCAGGGACGTCAGGTCTTCTACCCTTTCCCACTTCTTTCCGTACGAGTTCCCTTGAAATGTACCTATGTTTTCTAGTTGATTTCTACACTCTAAGGTACATCTAAACAACATGAACTCATTCATAACATGAGATCATGAGCCTTGAATCCATAATTCAATTCAAGAAAGTTAAGAGTAAAGTCAAGAGAAATTCATAGAGTTTTCCCAAGGTCTTTTACAAACATTTTAACTTTATTTTAAGACTTGAGTTTTGAGTTGAGTAAGGAGTGAATAGTAAAGATTGAAGTAAATTTCTTCAAAAGAGTATATTAGGACTATGTATTCCCAAAGAGTAAATGGTTTCACAATTAAGCAAGAGAGGAAACTTTGATTTCCAAGAGAGCCTTTGAGCTAAGTTTTGAGCAATTATCTTAAACCACAGAAAAAAGTTATGTCTTTAAACATAAGAGCTAGTATTATATTTTAGGAGTACTATTGAGCACCGATATGGGGGAGTGTTCAGACAACTCCCAGCCCCCATAAACCATATAGCTATCATAGGTAGAAAAGGGTCATATTTTTTAGATGATTCTTTTGTGATTTTTAGCATAGACTAGTGGATCCACTTAGTATTCAGGTTCTATACCCTCGGCAAGGTATAGGATGGCCCTGACAGCGTAAGGCAAAACACTGTATCATCACAATAGCTCTTAAGTGATGGTTGTCGGTTAGAGAAACTCCCATAACAGTATTTTGTATTATTATATACAAAGATGTAAATTGTATTTTTATATACATTCCACAGTTTATATTGTATCTTTGTATACATACAGAGTTACTATTGTATATCTAAATAGACAGAGTTGTTATCCATGTTTTAAAAGCTTTTCTTTATATTGTATTTATAGTATTTCTTTATATTGAAATGAGTTTAGTTCAGTTTCGTTGAGTTGAGACCAGGTTTGTTCTTTCAGTTCCCTTTTCAAGCTTATGTCTTGTTTTGGATTCCCCTCGCATGCTCGTACATTTAATGTACTGATGCCATTTAGCCTACATCGGTTTTATGATGCAAATACAAGTAATCAGGATCAGCATCCAACGTATCGTTGATTCTAGTTGTGCTTCTGAGTTTGTTGGTGAGCCTCCTTGCTTCCGGATGATCCCCCTTTTATTCCTTTTTAGTATTTTAGTTCATTAGGATGTCGTGGGTCTTGTCCCGACATCCATCTCATTTATTAGAGGCTTCATAGACAGTTAGTTAGTTCATTTGTCACTATCTTGTTATTGGCTTATGTTGAATCTTGAGTTGCCACTTTGGCTAAGTTGAATGTTATTTAATACATTTTAAGTTATCTATTAAGCAGTTCAGTTTACTTTTTAAAGTATTTCTATCATGAGAAATTCTTCCGCTAAGATTTAAGTCGGGCCAAGGGTTCGCTTGGGACCATCAATGGTTCTTGAGTGCCGTCCCGCCCAGGGTGTAGGCTCAGGGCGTGACACTTTATCCCAAATGAATATCCTATCTTTCCTAATCCTACGTTACAAGACAATGATAAGTCCTATTTGATCCCATTTTTTATGTTCTCATATTAGTGGATACTTGCACGAGGGCCAAGCATATGATATCTCAATCCCATGCATTGAACATCTTTCTGAGTGTGAGTGAATTCTAAAACGTCCTAAGATCAGAATACTTCTATTATTTAGAGTAGGACTGCATTTTTTGCGAGGGCACTTGAAACATGAGGATATGAATAATTTAACCCCTTAGTTTATGCAAGATGAACTGATCTTGTAAATGCCTAATTATGTTTGAGGTACCATTTGAAATTACAAGATTACTCAAAGTTGACCTCAAATTTATCTGAAAGTGGTTTAAGCTGATTCATATGTATAATACTAATAGTGGGTACTAACTAAAGTCAAGACATTGTCGATCATGAATTAATTCTTTTTTGAAGAGGTCTTTTTGCAAAGTAAAAAAAAACAATTTTAAGTTTAAAACTATGTTATAACAGATTTTTGCTATGGCATGATACGTACAGTCCTACAATGGGGCTCAGTCTAACGAAATAAATTTTTCATATCTCTGAATGATCAAAATTGTCATTTTTTTATTTTTTTTATATATAAAAAAATCCTTTTTCATATTTTCACAGGGCAAAATAACCCCTGGTTGCATATAGGGCACGATAACCCCTATTTTGTTTTCATGTCTTCACATGGCACAATAACCCCTAATTGCATGTAGGGCACGATAACCCCTACATTATTTTCATGTCTTTATAGGGTACAACAATCCCTGGTTGCATGTAGGGCACGGTAACCTGATATACCGTGAGTTTACGGTATTTCTAATGCATTTCACTTACAAGTTGTGTGTGTCTAGGGCCTTTTTATATCGGTTTTTATGTATTTTATCATGTTTTGCAGGAAAGGTGTTCAGGCGCGGAAGTTTAGAGACAGCTGAAGG